>JAFIRS010002949.1:0-168331 GCA_018342105.1 Gonioctena quinquepunctata
GATTGATTTGTTTGAAAATATCAACAGGATGTTCATCAGATCAGATGTGGAATTATCTGCGACTGAAAGATAAACTCAAGTCACCATCTTCCATGGTTCGATATAACCTCTTTGAGGTATTCATGTTGAAAAGGGAAACATTCTCAATTTAATATTGAACAGAAATATGTTTCTGTTAATTGAAAAATCCACGATGAAAATGAACTTATTTTTGGAAATATCTATCAGAGAACAACTACTTCCCTGGCTAAAGCCACGATGGACATTGAACTACATCTGATAGATATTGAGAAAAGACCCCAATTCGGAAGAAAGAATCTAAAAGTGGAAATTTGCATTTTTATCCAGATAGTTATTGATTTTTTATTCCAGTCTCAAATAAGAACTCATATAGATGAATAAGTCAAAAAAAAAACTTTCCAAAAGGAAGTACCCACCAGAAATTATTAGTAAGATTGATGCAAGAGAATCATCGCAGTCACTAGGTCTGCAATACATTTTTGTCGACGATAATCTATTTCACGCTTCCACGATCATCAGGAAGACCGGAAAAATTGAAGAACATATTTTCTAGAAGGAACATCGCTACGCAAAGATGGGAAAATATAAGGAACATTTCTTTTGGAGTGACAATTTGAAATTAGTGTTCTGTTTTTTGACATTAAAACCTGTCATCGGGATAATAGATCATTTTGTTTAAGAATATGAACACAATGTTCATAAAATCAGATGTGGAATCATCTGCGACTGGAACATAAACTCCAGTCACTATCTTCCATGGTTCAGGATAACCTCTTGGGAGGTATTCATGTTGAAAAGGGAAACATTCTCAATTCAATATTCAATAGAAATATTTTTCTGTTAATTGAAGAAATCACGATGAAAATAAAGTTATTCATGTGAATATCTGACAGAAAACAACTACTCTCCTGGCTAAAGCCACGCTGGACATTGAACTACATCACATATATATTAGGAGAGACCCTAACTCAAAAAAAAATATCTGAAAGTGAAAATTTGCATTTTTATCCAGATAGTCATTGTTAAATTCAAGACTCAATTAAGGACTCTTCAGATGAATGAGTCAAAGTAGAATGTTTTCCAAAAGGGAGTCCTCACAAGTAATCATTTGTAACATTTATGCAAGAGAGTAATCGCATTCACTGGGACTTCAATACATTTTTGTCAACTAAAATCTATTTCACGCTTCCACGATCGTCAGAAGAATTGGAAAACACATTTTCTCTCCTGCAAAGATGGAAAAATGTCAAAAACATTTCTTTTGGAGTAATACTTTGAAATTAGTGTTTTTTTACATTAAAATATGTCATGGGGTATAAAAGATTGATTTGTTCGAAAATATGAACAGGATGTTCATAAAATCAGATGTGGAATCATCTGCGACTGGAAGATAAACATTAGTCACTATCTTCCATCCTTCAAGATAATCTGTTCGGGGGGTATTCATGTTGAAAAGGGAATCATCAATTTATTATTGAATAGAAATAGTTTTTTGTGAATTGAAAAATCCACGATAAGAGTAAAGTTTATTTTGTGAATATCTAACAGAAAACAACTACTTTCCCGGTTGAAGCTCCGCTGGACATTGAACTACATCTAATAGATATTGAGAAAAGACCCTCAAAAGAAGAAATCTGAAAGTGAAAATTTGCATATTTATCCAGATAGTTATTGACTTTCTATTCCAGTCTCAATTAGAAATAGATGGATGAGTCGAAGAAGAATGTTTTCCAAAAAGGAGTATTTACCAGAAATCATTTGTAACATTGTTGCAAGAGAGGCATCACATTCACTAGGTCTTCCATACATTTTTGTCGACGGAAATCTATTTCACGCTTCCGCGATCATCAGGAAGACTGGAAGAATTGATAAACACATTTTCTAGAAGCAATCTCACTTTGAAACGATGGAGAAATGTTAGAAACATTTCTTTTGAAGTGACACTTTGAAATTGGTGTTTTCTGTTGACATTAAAACCTATCATGGGGTATAATAGATTGTGGAATCATCTGCGACTGAAAGATAAACTCTAGTCCCTTTCTCCCATGGTTCAATATAACATATTGGGGTGTGTTCATGTTGAAAAGGGAAACATCCTCAATTCAAAATTGAATAGTAAGTTTTTTCTGTGAATTGAAGAATCTACGATGAAACTTAAGTAATTTCTGTGAATATCTTACAGAAAACAACTACTTTCCCAGCTGAATCCACGCTGGACATTGAACTACATCTGATATTTATTGAGAAAAGAACACGACTCAAAAAAATAATTTATTGATTTTATATTCCAGACTCAATTAAGAACTCATATACCGTGTTACACAGACTTATGGTATACCCCCTGTTTCCCCTTTGTTTTTCTGAATACTGTACAGTACAGTATTCACCTGAAGACGATTGCAGATACAAGCATTCGAAACGTCGTGAAAACCTTTCAAATCCATTAAGACGATGGACGTCCGAAACGAGAGTAATCGAGTTACCACATCGTCTACAACCTTCAAACATTATGAAACTAATTATTCGATCTCCAATTACTCCTAGCCATACATTTAACCCAAAAAGTTCTTAGAAATTCCCCTGCTTCGATAAATGCTGATTCTCTTGCGTCCAATATCGAAGATTTTGTTTGTTTAATAAACCAAGATTGATGAATCTTGACTTATAGGAGAATACAATTGTTTTCAGAAACTCATAATTTGACTGTACATTATTGCGTAGTACCCACCTGCAATATTCCATCCTTCTAATATTATCATCTTCATACAAATGTTGATGTATTTGATATTAATAAGATCGATACTTATGTTTTTCAAAATTCTTCTGACACTTTCACGACTAGTATCCAACTTGTAAGCGATCTCCCTAAGAGATGCTGTTTTATCGATTTCCACTCTCATGAGAACATTTATCTCCTTATCTTTAGAAATAAAATTATGTTCATTACCAACAATATATTATCTGGCTCTCTTCTGAACTGCTCTTCAAGTCGCTTGAAGTAATTTCGAGGCGGCATTGTCGTTCGGGGTATTTTTTGGAGCAGCTGTTGAGCAATAACTGCATTATGCCGACATTCCCCATAAATTAACAGCACATCTACTTTCGCGTTTCTGTCATGAACTGGTGGCATTCGTAACATATCTTTATTATCAATGCGATCAATTCGATAGTGTATTCAGAGACTAACTGACAATCACAGATTATCGAAACGTCAAAATGTGATTTGTGTTCCATAGCCACTTTCATAAATTATTGTTATTGAAGCGAGAAGATACTTAAACTTTTTTCAACTACATTATTGTGTTCGTATCGAGATTATACAAAAAATGTGTGAATATGGATGGGTACCCTATCGATGGTACTTACGAATGATGTCAGAGTACCATTATGGTACCATTTGAAAAAATGGAGTTTCGAGTAAAAAAACATTTTCTTTTCCTTTTTTGGTACCACAATACTATTTTGATCGCAAATGCGATAGTATAGCATTATTTTGATTATTTGGAATACGTTTGGAGAGTTCATGGCTCTCTAGATCTAAAAATAAAATGGTTGTTTTGAAAAATGGAATATCAACAACACGGTGGATGAATGAGTCAAAGAAAAATGTTTCCTAAAAAAGAGTACTCACCAGAAATCATTTGTGATATTGAGGCAAGAGAGGCATCGCATTCACTAGGTCTTCAATACATTTTTGTCGACGAAAATCTATTTCACGCTTCCACGATCATTCTTCTATGACTCATTCACCTATATGAGTTCTTGATCGAGACTGGAATAGAAAGTCAATAACTACCTGGAAAAAATGAAAATTTTCACTTTCACATTTTTTCTTTCGGGTTGGGGTATCTTCTCAATATCTATCAGATGTAGTTCAATGTCCAGCGTGGCTTTAGCCGGGGAAGTAGTTGTTTTCTGTTAGATATTCACAAAATAAACTTAATTTTCATCGTGGATTCTTCAATTACAGAAAAATATTTCTATTCAATATTAAATTGAGGAAGTTTTCCTTTCTTCTCAACATGAATACCCCCCAAGAGTTTATGTTGAACCATGGAAGATAGAGACTGAAGTTTATTTTTCAGTCGCAGATGATTCCACATCTGATTTTACGAACATCCTGTTGATATTTTCGAACAAATCAATCTATTATACCCCATAACAGGTTTTAATGTCAAAAAAGACTGCTTCCAGAAAATGTATTTTCCAATTCTTCCAGTCTTCCCGATAATCGTGGAAGCGAGAAATAGATTTTCGTTGGCAAAAATGTATTGAAGACATTGTGAATGCGATGTCTCTCTTGCATCAATATTAAAAATGATGTCTGGTGAGTACTCCTTTTTGGAAAACATTCTTCTTTGACTCATTCATCTATATGAGTTCCTAATGTTCGTAATAGAAAATCAATAACTATTTGGATAAAAATGCAAATTCTCACTTTCATATTTTTTCTTTTGAGTTGGGGTCTTTTCTCAATATGTATCAGATATAGTTCAATGTACAGCGTGGCTTCAGCCAGGAAAGTAGTTGTTTCCTGTTAGATATTCACAAAAATAACTCTATTTTTATCGTGGATTTTTCAATTCACAGAAAAATCTTTCTATTCAATATCAAATTGAGAATGTTTCCGTTATCTTGATCCATGGAAGATGGTGACTAGAGTTCATCATTCAGTCGCAGATGATTTCACATGTGATTTTATGAACATTCTGTGTATATTTTGGAATAAATCAAGGCAATATGGTGTCAAACTAGTCGCCGAATTCATAATTATACATAGCATGACTTTTCAAGTATATGTTCGGTTACGATAATGTAATCAACACGTTATGCTGAATTTAAGTAAGATTCTTATGCTCCAGAGAAAAAACTCTAGTAAATTCGGGAAAGATGTACTTTTGTACTGAATGAGGACTGCTTGTACTGAATCTAGTACAATTAATTTCACCAACGGTTATGTGCACGTGCCTGATTTTATCTGATCTGTCAGTTTAGAACTGAAAACTAACAGGCAGTGTTTTGCATTAACGATTTCTTCACTCTTTTTTTACACAAAAGAAAATTTTTTGGTCAATTACTTTATTCTTATTATTTTTCTCTTGTGCCATATATGTGTGTTCTTTCAGCTTTTTCAAACTATAGTTTCATTTTTAACTTTTTAGTCCATATTGCTACAGAAGACTAAAGAAGACTATGGGAGAAAAACTCTTCGATTGATTCATCCACATGAGAATAACTTAATTTTGGCGAATTTCCTGAGAACCGCTGCATTCGCCATATCTTTGAATTGTGAATTATGCTGAGCTTTTGAGACTTGAATTTAAAACATAAGAGGATGTTTCCGAAGAGATCTAGGTAGTGTTGAATTTCCTCAACGCAATGGAATGGTATTTTGAATTATTCGACAGATTGAGAAATACCAGTGGAACGCACAGATAATGAATATTTTGAACGTTATAGTCAGTGCAGCGACTTAATATCTTCATTTTGAACGAGTCGCTGATCGAAAATGAATATTAAGTCGAAGAAGGACAAAATTTTACCAGAACAACTCGAGATTCCCGGGTAGGTGTTTCACTAGTTCATTATTGTGTCAATTCATTAGATATAGTAAAGAACAAAAAATCATCATACCTGGTATTTAATTTATATTATGATCTTAAATCATATTATTGCACAATAGAAAGCCCGTTTTCTCTCATACTCGAACTTATTTGCAGCTCACTCATTGAAAACCGTGCGTCTGCAGCACAAATCTTTCGCCAAAGCGAAATTCCACAGTTTCAGTTTAATCCGCGGATTTAACTGCGGGTTTTGCCCACTAACATGCAGTTTGGATATGACGGGTCATCTGTTCAAGTCTGATCCGCGAGCTTTTGTTGTGCATTAGTGGTAATTCGATGCCACTAGTGGCACTGGGGTGTACGAATAAAACGCACTAGCGTAATTTCGTTTAGGGTAACCTACCAACTGAAAACTTTTCGTAGATGTTTTTGTTACCATAGTAAGTTTCAAAATAACTACATCTGATTGGCTTTTAAAATTGATTTGTAAAATTTTCAGTTGTAATATCACAATAGACTGAGAATAGAGTAAAACTAATTTGAAAGATTTTCGAAAAATTTGAGGTGGTGAAAATGGAAACTACTGACTTTAAAAGTACAGAAAAACTAGAAAAACTCACACTAACAAATAGAGAAGTTGACAACAATGAAGACAACAAAAATAGAACAAACCAATCAACTCGCACCATCCAACTGTGAAGAAGAAAAAAATTATTTTTCTGGGAATTCAAAAGACACGTGAGAGAAGTGAATCAATACCTCGATTTTTATATACAGTGTGGCTTTTTATAGTCCCCCCTGTTAACTTTTGAACGGTTCGACGCAGACCAACGGGACCAAAACTATTTTGAATTATATCACCGATACTACTTTTTGATATGGAATACATTGTGATCGCTCGATAGATGGCGCGGGGAGGAACATAAATTAAAAAATTTCAAATAACATGAGGGGTCAAGTAGTAGAAAATCGATGAAAAGATAATTCAACTCTCTTTTCAACCACCTGATTTCGTCAATACATTTTTCCACAATATGCATTTAAAATGTCGAGTATAACAAAAAAAAACTATTATGTAGGATTTTCATTTATTGAGAATATGAAGCGAAATTGTTGTCAATCATGTTCACTCGTATTTTCCCCTGTCCTACCCACCATTGTGTTGTCTCTGATATGCTAGGTGAAACTCTTCACTAAATACAAATGCGATTATTCGTTTTCAATATGAAGAGCAGGTAATTAGTGTTATAATCATTTATACTTTAGAAGTTCTTAAACGTCGACAAAATAATCCAACTTTAAATTAGTCATTCCTGGGTAACTGCTTACTTATCAGTTTACTAAATCCAATAAATGGTACCCATAATGATTATGGTCATCGAAAATGAATGAATGGGGTATTATTTGGGTCGGAAATTGGAGTATTGTATGAATTCAAAATCTGTACCCAATTGAACTCTGAAACGAATTCGAAAATGAAAAATTATGAAGGTCATGAATCTTCCTCTATTGACCGTTTTTCATGTTAGTTATCGCAATTGTGATTCTGTAGAACAACCAAGGTTGAAAGTGAAATTGAATTGATTTTTCAACGATATGCCTTTTGAAATTTTCAAGTTGATGTGTGCCCAGCGCCCTCTGTCGAGTGATTGTAAGTAGGATCGATAATACTATTCAAAATATTTTCTGTCCCATTGTTCCACATCAAACCATTCAAAAGTTATCGAGGTAAGGGTACCGCAGATCCGCACTTATGTTCGACATTTCAAATGCATATTGTGAAAAAACGCATCAACGAAATGAAAAAGGTGGTTGGAAAGATAATTGAATTATCTTTTCACCGATGTGCCACTTGACCCCCATGCTATTTGAAATTTTCAAGTTGATGTGCACTCAGAAGCTGGATCAGCTCTTGGACTCATTTTCGGATCCTGGTGTATGACATTTGTCAAATGACTACCCCAGAGCTTCTACGATAAACGGGATTCATTAAAGAGTCAGATAAATCACCTCTAGTAGCCAACAGTGCCGGGCATTATTCTTTCTTCCTGCCTTTTTGAGACCGACAGAGGTTTGTTGGTACCATAGCCGTTCTTTTTAATCTCGCCGAAACTACCCGGCAACTAATATGGCATAGTTCTCTTTTTTTCTCCTTCTGGCCAGTTCTTTTTACGTCAAAACGAAACGCTTATGACGTAAAACGTTACCCTTAAATTTGACTACTACATTTTACTATCATCACACCCAAAAAAGTATCACTTTAAAAATACAAAGAACTTCAAGTGCTCTAGACATATATACCCCCGTTCCTTCTTGATTTGTTAACGAATAATACAGCTGAAGACAATGGTCAGTTTCATTGTCATCGAAGAATGAGCCAAGGCCTAAGCCAAGAATAGTTTTCAACAAAATACATTTGTGGAAACAGTGGCCCAACTCAAATCCTATTTTCGTATTTTTTGACTTATATAAATAATTGTATCCTTAAAAACGATAAAAACTATCTCAAATTTGGGAGAATTAAAAATAGTTGATAGTGGTCAAATTTCATTTTGCCAATATTTCAATATACCTCAAAGGTCTAAGGCCACTCTTCCACTGAGCGCCTCATATAATTAAAGATATCTACTGAAGCTCTCGGTCTTCAGAGACCATTTGTAACGCTGCAATTTGATTTATATGGAAAATATTTTATGAGAATAACACAAAAGTGTATATCATGCCCAATTTGTTGAATATTCTGAAGAGCATCCCAGTAGGCATTAGAATATTTGCAACAGTAACTCATTTGTTGAAATTGACCCTATAATTGATGGTGGATAGATATAGTATACATGAACGGACGTAATAGTGGGTAGGCATTGCTGAAAAAAAAATTCACATCTGGCAACCAATGCGCCTCTTTGGATTCAGATAAAACATGGGTGGACGAGTCTAAAAAGCCCCGGACACTAATTTTCCTGACCCTCTAGCGGTTTTGATGACGTAATCAATATGGTCGCAATAGTTTTTTGACACGCTTCTAGATTTTCCCATATAACTCGTATTTGTATTATGATATTATTCAGGAAAATCGCACCTTCCAACAATTATTTGTGATTTTTATTTTCATTTTTTCGCAATATTTTGCAAAATAACTTGGAATCCGTTACATATAGCTGAGAACGTGTTCCATGTTCGTTAGAAATTTATTTTTCGAACGGTGTACACGACTTTTTTTTCGTCACAAACAGTTGCTGAAAATTTGCCATAACAATGAAGCGTCGCACAGCGAATCGTTATGGCAACAATGTAATTTATATGGGTTCCGAAAAGTAATAGACTGTTATAACTGTTTCAGTAGCAAATGTGAGTATTGTAATTTTTGATTTATATGTAAATACATTTTAGCTTTTTAGGAAGTATATTTTCAAATAGCAGCCACCCTCAGGATACAAATTTTGGGGGATAACTTAAAAAATGTAATAATAAATGAAATAGATTGAATAAATATGATTCCATTCAGTAATACTGAATGTGTGTTCCTTTTTCAGGCAGACGTTGCGGACCTGAAGAGAGGAACTGACAACACTAGCAGAACAAAACCGCGTCAAACTAATTTGGGTGCCAGGACATCAAGTATTTCCAGACGAACTCTCTAGAAGAGGATCGGATGACTCGGGTCCAAGACAGCCACTTGGAGTACAAAAGCGTACAGCACGAGCGTCTGTAGAAGGCTAGATCTGGAAAAAAAACAAACACTACTGAAATAACATCCCAAGGAATAGACACGGGAAATGAATACATTCAAGGCCCGTTCCGGAAAAAAACAGGGGACCTGTTAATTCTGAACACGGACCTAAAAAACATCACGGGGCTCATGACCAGCCAGTGAAAGAATATCTTGATAAAATATGATGGTTCAATAACAACCTGACATGCAGACTATGCGGAAAGGAACCAGAAACAATGTCACTCGTACTGGGCAACTGCGGAGCTCTGGATCGCAGAAGATAGTCAATTTACGGGCAACCAATTGGTGAACCAGAATTATTCAGCACACACCAATTAGGACTTGTGGAAACTCCTGCGGAGCACAAAATTACTGAAAGGCCTACCGTTAAAAAGGACAACAGGCAAGGTACAATGGGCCTATAGGCACGAACGTGTAATCGGAGGTCACAACCAGACCGATTTGCCCGAATCAAACTCATTTGAATTGAGAAATAAACGAGAACACCAAAAATTCTCTGCAAATTCCATTCAGTGGACATACCGTCGTGCATTTTGCAAAATAACCTGCTTTCAAACATCACATCACAGCTCACAGGCTCGAAGTTGATAATTGAACCCAAAATTATGATTTAACTTCCTAAATCGAGTAAGGTTATTTTTGGAATTGAAATAGGGGTTTGGGATTCCTATTGCCAATATGACAAATATTTTCTACACTGAATTATAAGTGAGAAGTCAATTTATTTTCGAGAAAGTTACATAATTTGAGTTTCGTTATAATTACTAAAATTATCACCGAATGTGGACGCGATAGTATCACGAACAGTTTCCAAACTCTCGAATAGATTATTTCGAAAAATATTTATCTCCAAAGTATTGCATATTACCGATTGTGGAGATCCATTCCCTACCCAGATTGTAATATTAGATTCCATACAACAAAATATTGTAGAAGGGCAGGACTGTAAAATTAAAGGGGAAACTGATTCTATTTCCACGCTATCCAAAATCTCTCTCCTATGAATATCTTCACTTGATTATTTTCGATACGAGAAGTAAAGCTAAGGGTGGGACGTGGAATAGTAATTTGATAGAAAATAGATAGTTTTGGTTGAGGAAGGATTGGCTGTCTTCTGAACAAATAATCATAGACAGAAGTAAAATTCACGAAATGAATTTTAAATACGAATCAGTATATACAGTGTCCTGCATAAAGTTCGCAGCATATGGAAAACTTTTTTATTATTGATTTCTCAAAACAATCATTCGTGATAAAAACCTCTGCTCCATCCCAAACCTGAATTGCAAACACCAAAATTGAATTTTATCCACCCTATACGAGGGAGATAGAAAAGCATGCTTTGTTTTCGAAATAATATGATCCCATCACTTTATTTCTCACGGTAGAATCAAATTCATGGGGAAATATTGTTCAAAATCGAATATTGATCCAAAAATTTGAATCATAGCCACCTATGACCAATCTAATATTTCAACGTTTTTTCCCATTTTTTCCTCATCGCCCTGTACAACATAATGAATATTATGCTAGACGAATGGTATATTGTTAGATATGATATCACTCTCTGAATGTTTTCTCATTCCTCCCTCCCATCGGAAAATCACATTAATTGAATCATGTGACGAATTTAACAAAATCTTGCTGCAAATAGTAAATAAAACTGAATTGTCTCCAAGGTATGATGCCAGAATGCCAATTAATTTATTTTCATAATACAATTAACATTTTTTGATACAAATATGTCCTATGCGTTATTCTACGTGGAGTCCTCCATTCTCAATACACTGCATAGTACGGCGGAGCATTGCATCATGAACATTTCTTAGTATCTGGGGAGCTATTCCCCGAATACAATCCATGATAGTATTCTCCAAATGACGTATATTTTGAAATGGTCTTCTTGAATATACCTTCTGTTTGAGATATCCCCATAAGGAAAAATCCAAAGGAGTGAGGTCCGGTGACCGGGCGGGCCAAGTGTTATTGGAATATCTTCCAATCCACCGATTTGGAAATGTTCCGCTTAACCACCTTCTCACTTCTAGCCTAGAATGAACGGATGTACTGTCTTATTGAAAATACATTCCAGCTCTCATGTCCAGAGGAATATATCTAAATAATCGGAGAGAAACGTCTGCAGCATTCTTAAGTACTTGCAGAATTCAGTGGTTGTCGAAAAATACTGGTCATTAAGAATTCCGCACCAGACATTAACTTTGAAGTGATATTGTATCCTAAAATGGGGATTATTATCTGCCCACCACCTGCAATTCTGGGAGCTGACTACCCCATTTGATGTAAAGGTTGACTCGTCACTGTGAAGAAATTTTTTCGAAAACTGTCTATTATCTTCCATTATAGACTGAAACCAAAAATAGAAATCCAAGCGATTATCCGGATCTCTCGGTTTCAAAAGTTGTATGAATTTTGGTTTATACGGTTTGAATTTATTATTACCTAGAACTCTTCTCATTGATCGATCGGATATACCAAGATTTTCTCCTCTTTGCGATAATGACATTCTTGGATTTTCAATCGTAGACAGCATAATATTCATAACAGTTTCTTCATTTTCAGTTACCGGTCGTTTATGTGTCATTTTGTATTTTTTCGAAACCGATCCAAATTCCCTGAATGTTTTCAAAATTCTTGTAAATGTCGAATTATGAACGTGTTTACCTGGATGTCTTTCGTTGAAAATATTAGCAGTGTCTCTACAAGTATGATTATTGTCACCTTGTATCATTACAATCTCCACTCTCTCCTGTATACTTAGTCGAATAGCCATGATTGGATTGAAAAACTACTGAAATTACTCTACAGATTTGTGAGTTATTCTTGATGCGTCAAAAATGGCTTGTTTACAATCAGAAATGAATTTGTTTTCAAAGCCAACTGTGATCAGCAAATGTTCTGTATCTCAATCATTTACAGTAAAATTAAAGAACAAAACTATGGAAGCTGGGTATTGCTATCGAAGTCGAATGTAACAACTTACGATATTTCGAAATTCATAAATTATACGTGAATAAATTTTTCGAATGGATTAAAACCTTAATTTTGTACGTTGAATGTTGCAAAAAATTCAATAAAATATTGTAGATGCATTCTGATGTCTTGCTTGAAAAAAAAAACTATACAAAAATTGTCATATTTTACAATTCCTGATTGTCTTGAAAAATGTATTCGCAGTGTGAAAATGAATTCATTTTCATTCTGGCATCATATCTTGGAGACAATTCAGTTTTATTTACTATTTGCAGCAAGATTTTGTGAAATTCTATCACATAATTCAATCAATGTGATTTTCCGATGGGAAGGAAAAATGAGAAAACATTCAGAAAGTATCATCATATCTAACAATATACCATTCGTCTAGCATAATATTCCTTATGTTGTACAGGGCGATGAGGAAAAAATGGGGAAAAAAATTGAAATATGAAATTGGTTATAGGTGGCTATGATTCGAATTTCTGGATCAACATTCGTTTTGAACAATATTTCCCCATGAATTTGAATTCTACCGTGAGAAATAAAGTGATGGGATCATATTATTCTGAAAACAAAGCATGCTTTCCTATCTCCCTCGTATAGGGTCGTATAAGGGTCAATTTTGGTGTTTTCATTCCAGGTTTGGGATGAAGCAGAGGCTTTTATCACGAATGATTTTTTTTGAGAAATCAATAATAAAAAAGTTTTCCATATGCTGCGAACTTTATGCCGGACACTGTATATGAAGAAAAATAATATGAAAAAGTAATGAGGATATACATGTTAATATATATACAGGGTAATCCCTTGTCGGAAATTAAACGGTGGTCTTTCATGTAAACAAAAGCTCTTAGGCCTTTCCTTGAGAAGTTACACGCTTCCAAAAATGAGAAAAAAAAATCGTTTTTTTTCTTGAAACTGCTCAAGAGTTGAGGAAATGGCATTCTGTGGGCATGTTCTACTAGTAAAAATGCTACTTATGAATATTTTTTCAATTTTGTTGTGATCTTTTAAAGGGGGAAACATGCAACCCCTATTCCATTTTTCACCAGAACTTTTAGACGAAACAAAATTTTCCAATTCGAATATGTGTTGGGAGAAACAATTCATTGCAAAACTTTTTCAACTCCTGTCGTGTGTCCGTAAAAGTAATAGTTTTCTAATAGAAAAATACAATACAATAATGTGCATGAACGGATCTCCTGTAAATGGAATCGAAAAAATCTAGTAGGTAGCTGTAACGTTTTGTTTGCACAACTTCAATAGTAGTATTTTAAAATTATTCCGCTTGTTTTAACTTTTAGTGTAGGCATGTACTAGTACCATGTTTTGTTTTAAAAGCATATCAAATTAAAAATACAAACAAAACTAAATTATGTGTATTACAACAAAGATAAAAACTTTTTAACAAAAAATTAAACCGACAAAAAAATCAAAAGCAAAAAATAAAATAAACCTCCTCAGTCTAAATGATAATTGAGCTCTTAAACTAATGTGAGCAACTGATTTTGAGTCAGCGCCAAACAAACAATTATCGAAGATCAATATATTACTTTGAAAGAAGTAATCAAAACGCAGCCGTGCATCTCGCTGCCATCATTTTACGCTATACCTAATTCAATTGCTAGTTTGGCGCCGACTCGAAATCAGTTACTCACATTAGTTTAGGAGCTCCATTATCATTTAGACTAAGGAAGTTTATTTTAGTTTTTGCTTTTCAGTTGATTTTTTCGTCGGTTTAATTTTTTGTTAAAAAGTTTTTATTTTTGAATTTTTTGTTGCTGAAATCTACTAATTACTACCTACTCAATTTTTGATTACTTTCAAAATACTTACTTCATTTATTAACTATTAAATAATATGATTTTCCATTTTAACTATTTATTGTTATATAATATAAATTAATTTTGAAAGTTCTGGTTAGTTGATTCCATCACTTTGTATATTATTCCATCCCTTCATAGAATCTAATCATTTTGACGGATGTAGGAGGATCTGTCGATGTCAACTACATATGTCAATCATCCCCTATTTTTATACCCACAGGGGTGGATCATTCCATTCCAAATCAGAATATGATCAACTATGAGGTATATCCTTCCTAATGAAAAAAGAATCATCCAAATCGGAAAACCCACTACAAAGTTATGCCTGATAGAATCGGTTAAGCGACCAAAATTTATAGGGTGAACGATCAATATCCTTCATTTTGCTACCCTTAGGGATGGATTTTGTTGTTCAAATTGAAATGGGACCAACTACGAAGTACACCCTATCCAATGAAAAAAGAATCATAGGAATCGAGTTGCTCTGTGAAAAATTGTGCGTGATCATACATTAAAAGAAAATAAAAAAATATACGCGTCGAATAGAGAACCTCCTCCTTTTTGGTTTCGTCGGTTAAAAAAGGCAACAAGATCAAACGAAACGGAGTCATAAAAACTGCTTGAAATGACCACCTCCAACCATTAGACAGAAGTCAAGTCCTCGTCTCATAGACTGGCGTAAACGTTGAAATATTCCTGGTGTGTTTTGGATTGTCTCGCAGGCTGCAATGATGCGATTCCTCAAATCATTCACACATTCAATGGAGGTCGTATAAACCAATGACTTCAGGTGACCCCAGATGCAAAAGTCCAAGGGGTTTAAGTCTGGAGATCTGGGAGGCCAAGGTTGAGGTCCTGCTCTGCCTATCCAACGATTTGGATACACGTCGTCCAAGTACTGACGAGCAGTTATGCTGAAATGGACAGGCGCACCATCGTGCATAAACCACATTCGTGGTCGAATAGCTAGTGGAACATTTTCAAGTAAAATGGGAAGCTACTCCTGGAGAAAATTTGTATAGGTTGCACCACACGTTAAGTGAAAATTCATATTGATACCGACTTTCTTGAAATGCATGTGGGTTATCCTCGACCCATAGATGATTGTTATGGAAATTTGTAATCCCATGCCTTGTTAAGTTGGACTCGTCAGTGGATATTACGTTTCCTAAAAATTGAGCATTTTGGATAATCATTTGAAGGCTCCATCGACAACAGTCTACTCGATGGGGAAAATCTCGCGGCAAAAGTGCCTGGACTCGTTGAATATGGTAAGGATACAATTGGTGATCCTTTAAAATTTTCCAGATTAGTTTATTGTTAACATTAAGTGTGTTAGCAATTTGTCTTGTACTTAATTCCGGACGACCTTCAATCATATTGAGAACCTCTTCTTCCAGTGCCACCGTTCTCATTACTCGTGGATGACCACAATCAGTTGTTCGTTTTTGAAAAGTTCCTCTTTTACAGAGACGTTGGTGAAGATGTGCAAAAATTGTGTGATGAGGTATCAGGCGCTGAGGATACATCTCTGCATAGAGCCGTCTAGCTTCCAAATAATTTGCATTGGCACGACCATACATAAAATGCATAACGGCCATTTCAGCGTTAGTGTTATTATTCATATTGGAGATTCAAAAGATTCAATTGAGTTTTTTCAACTACCACATAGAAATCAAAGCGACTTGACAGCCACCTACTAGATTTTTTCGATTATGAAATACTACGATTGAAGTCACAAGTGTCCAAACAAAACGTGACAGTCACCTACTAGATTTCTTCGATTCCATTTACTGAAGATATGTTCATGCACAATGTTGTCTTTAATTTTTTTATCAGGAAACTATTGCTTTTACGGACACAACACAGGAGTTAAAAAAGTTGTGCAATGAATCAAGCTTTCCAACACATATCTTCAAATTGGGAAATTTTGTTGCGTTAAAAAGTTCTGGTAAAAATTCAATAGGGGTTGCATGTTTCACCCCTCCAAAAGATCACAACAAAATTGAGAAAATATTCATAGGTAGCTTTTTTATTGGTAGAATATGTCCACAGAATGTCATTTCTTCAGCGATTTCGAAAAAGAAAAAAAATTATTTTGTTTACATGAAAGACCCTCTTTAATTTTCGACAAGGAATCACCCCCTAAAAAGTTTCATATGTATACCTACATATGAAAAAATTTAATGATAATTAGAAGTGGAAACGAAACAAGTATAATTCGATCTTGCTATTGTGGAGTAGGTACATCATTAACGGTTTCATTTTAAACGTTCGTACCATATTTGGAATCGTCTCTCCAGACATTCCAATTCGAAATATGTCAGGTTATGTTTTGGTAATCAATATTTTTTCGAGGATATCACTATAAAGTGTTCTGTTCGCAATTTTTTATGCAGAACTATAAATCCCGTGTCACAGTAAGCACTGAGATGTTTCATTGATTGAAATCGGCCTAGTCGTATTAGTGACAAGATAACGAACTCACATACTCACCTAGATAGTCGAAATTATAACTCCCATTCTAGCTCTTCCATAGACAGACAGGTAAATGGGGTTGAGGCTAAAATGCAAAGTATTACTGGTTGCTGGAAATTATTCATAGTTGTCAACATCAGGATCATATCGACAATCTTCATAAAATTCAAAGTGCATACAAACGAACGATTTTTTTATTTTATCTTGTAGACAGTGGTGCAGTACTCCATGGGTGTAGAAGAAGGTATTGTTCTGATTGTGGTAAAACGGTGCATTTCAATCCATTGTTTTGTCTAAACATCCATTTGGATGAACAGTATGAAATAGGACATTATTCCACAGAATAACTGAAAAATAAAAGCGTTCTTTACTTTTTTATACAGAGTCCTCCTCGCCAACTACATCCATATTTTGTTCATATTGGTCCAAAACTAAATGAGCATAAATCGATCGACCGACATATATCATTTCAATTCTCCGAATGGATTACGTGGGTTTCTATACAAAAATATAAACATACCAACAACAAAAAAATATGAAAATAGGGCTGAATACGATCAGCCATGCTAAAAGTTAGTGTGTTTTCTCGGGTTACGGGTATTTGTAAAAAAAATATTGAGAAACACGCTTCTATGAGAAAGTAAAAGATATGGCAGACTGTAAATAACTGAATTAGAAATAAGTTTAGCGTAAACGCAAAAAACAACAAGGTCATGTATTAATTTAGATAAATAAAAACATAAAAGTTTGAAAAAATAAATGGTATCTCACTAACAAATGTGGAAGGGGAGGGCAAGTTTGTCGGCGTCGCCGAGAAAAGAGTTGAGATCTGAAATGGTGGCAAATTCCATTGCACTTCCTTATATCATAGCTATATGAATTCACAACGTTCTTCAATCGATTAAGAATGAAATTTGTTACTTTATTGGATTTATTTTTATTTCAATTTTCCGCTTCAACCATTTCGGTTATTAGCGGGGTACAATATATTAACAATACATTCTAAATTTTGTACAATATACTTGTTCTATTCAGAAACGAAACTAGATTTTCCACATTTTCCGGGTTGAGAATGATTCGTAGGTCGTTGGACAGGTTGGCGGCAACTCTTCCTTGGTGATAGAGTGGACAGTCTAAAAGTAGGTGTTTCACGCTGAGGACTCTGTCACAAATATAGCATGTCTCTGGATCACTTTGTTGAAACAGGTGTTGGGTTAATCTTGTGTGTCCAATTCGGGGCCTTGAAAGAGTGACCTGGTGTTTTCTGCTTAGTCCTATATGCTGGGTGGGGTCAAGATTGGGGTTTAGTTCGTATAATTTGTTGTCAGTTCCTGTTTCTTGCCATCTATCCTGCCATACGCCTTTGACGTACTTTTTAATGTCAGCTTTCATATTATCGTACGGGATAGTATTTACTCTAATAGCCATCAGATCTGTGATAGCTTTTTTTGCGGCTTTGTCGGCTTTCTCGTTTCCGGGTATTCCAGTGTGTGAAAGAATCCACACTAATTGTACGATCTTTCCTCGGGATTTCAGTTCATCTTTAATCGATTGAAGTACGGGATGTTTGGGATACAGTTGTTTGACTCCTTGTATTGAACTCAAAGAGTCAGTGGAAATTACTGTTTCTTCAGTATCAAGGCTAGTTGATATTTCAACGGCTTTTGCTATGGCGTACAATTCTGCTGCGTAAATATTGCAATTTGGTGGTAAGCTGTAACTGTGTGTTTCATTATTTGATATAACGGCTGCTCCCACGCGTTGATCTCCAGTTGCCTTGGATGCGTCTGTATAGATTATGTTTTGTCCGTGGAACTCAGTTTCTGTTTCGTGGTATTTTTTGAGGATTTTTAGACTGGGGGTTGTGGTCTTTGGGAAATGAGTGAGGGAGGTATTGCAGGATGGAATATCCGTTAACCAGGGTGGTTGTGTCATATTGAAGACAGGTAAAGTGGTGCTGAAATCCAGTCCGTATTTCTTTATTCTTATGCTGAATGGGTCAGGGATGCGGGTATTTTTTTTCGATGGAGAATTTTGGTGGGTTGGTAATCTGTAATCATAGAGTGGGTTATTTTTGTTGGCAGATATTCTTGCAGCAAAAGATAAGCTCAATGATTGTCTTCTGATTTCAAGGGGTGGTTCATTAGCTTCTACATAAAGGCCCCTCAACAGGATTTGTTCGAAATGCACCAAGCGCATATCTGATTGATACATTATGTATGGTATCCAATTGTTTCAGGAGTGATTTCCTTGCAGTGGTATATGCTATAGAACCATAATCAATTTTTGCTCCTATCAAGTGTCTATAGATTGTCATTAGGGAAGTGCAGTCCGCTCCCCATTCGTGACTGGACAATATCTTCATAAGGTTTAGTCCTTTCCTGCAATACTGTTTGAGGTAGCGAATATGAGCATCCCACCGTAGTTTCTCGTCGAATATCATTCCTAAAAACTTGATCTCTCTGACGAAATCTATTTGAACGCCATCTAATTTCAAAATTGGGTATGTTGGGACTGATCGATTGCTGAAAAGCATGCACTTTGTTCTCTTGCTGGGGAACTGGAAACCAGTTTTCAAGCTCCATTTCTCTAGGTTCATTATGGTTCCCTGTAACAGTTTGGTTGCGGATGTGATATTGTTACTGCTGATAAAAAGAACAAGCTCATCGGCGTAAAGTCCGATTTTGATTGGTGATTCGATACTTTTGGAAATTTCATTGATCGAAACAAGGAATAATTTGATACTCAGTATTGATCCTTGTGGGGTGCCATTCTCTTGGATTTTTTTCATGGAGAGTAAGTTGTTTACCATCAGACGATAGGACCGGTTTTTAAGAAAATTTGTGATGTAGGCTAGCAGATTTCCATCTATTACCCGTGACTTGAGTTTTCCCAGGATGTTGTATCTCCAGGCTGAGTCGAATGCTCTACAAATATCGAAGAAAACTGCGATGACTTTGCGTTTTGTTGAGAAAGCTTCATGTATAGTAGATTCAATACTTATTATGTTATCTGTAGTTGAGCGGTGTTTCCGAAAACCACTCTGTTGTGGTATTATTGAACTATTTGTTTCCAGATAAAACTGCAGTCTCCGGTTGAGTATTTTCTCGAGTAGTTTGCACATGGTACATGTGAGTGATATAGGTCTATATGATTTTGGATCCGTTCGGAGTTTGTTCTGTTTAAGTATGGGAATGACTGTGGCCACTTTCCAGTTGTTGGGAAATGTTCGATTGAGAAAGATCAGGTTGAAGATTTTCAATAAATAGAGTTTTGCAACTACAGGAAGATTCGCGAGAAAGGCATACGGTATATTATCCGGTATATTATCTTTCGGATTTTTTTCCAAACTTCAGTCATATTGGTGGAACTATTGATTGAGGAGACATAATTTCGCCAAGATTATTTTTTGCTTTTTTTCAGGATAAATCTGGAGTGGGCTCTAAGCTTCTTATATTCTAGTAAATTCTCTTGAGTGTGATGTTTTTTGAGCCTGTTGAACGCGTGTTTGGTGGATTTGATACTTTCTTCACAATCCCTGTTCCACCAGGGAACTGGGTGGTGCCTAACAACTGGTGTCGTTTTTCCAATGGCTTCTATGGCTGCATCAATCATTATCTGACTGAACCGGTCAACAGCAGTATTTGTTTCTCCTTCGTTTTCATCCAGGTGTGATTTTTTTTCCTCAATCAGTTCGGCATAGTGTATCCAATTTGCAGAGTTCAGTTTCCACTTTTGTGGAGGGTTGTTGGTGACTTCAGAAGTTTTATCATTTTAAATGTGAATTGGGAAATGATCGCTATCATAGAGGTCCGGAAGAATGTCCCATGAGAGTATTGGCAGTAATGTTGATCCGCATAGTGTCAGATCTAGGACTGAGTGTTTCTCCAGAAAAGGTATTGAATCTGGTTTTTCCTCCTGAATTTAGTATTGTTAAATTTTCCGAGTTGATTGCATTTTCTAGAATTTTTCCCTTTCTATTGCTGTAGTCGCTTCCCCATATCTCATTATGGCAATTGAAGTCTCCGAGTATAATGCGAGGTTTTGGAATTTGTTCTAGAATGTTGGTAATGTCTTGTTCATCCATTTCTGTATTTGGAGCAATGTAAATGTTACAAATGTTGATTTTAAGTGTGTTCTTGATTGCTACTGCTACAGCTTCTAGGTTTGTGTTCAACTGGATTTGCTCCACTTGCACTGATTGATCTACGTATATAGAAACTCCTCCACTTGCTCTGCCCTGGTCTTGTCTATTTTTGTGAAAAGCATGATAGTTCTTGAGGTCGTATGTTTGATTGTTTTTGAAATGTGTTTCCTGGAGGCAAATAACGAGTGGCTTCAGTTCGTTCTTCAGTTTTTGAAACATCTCCAGATGGGTGAAGAACCCATTTATATTCCATTGTAAAATGAATGTTATATGATTTTTTTTTATAATTATTTTTCAATAAGTTTCTTGGCTCATGTAGTCGCTTTCACTTCCCCCAACCGAAAATTTTGCCAAATCCTCTGTTGTTTCAGAGGTAGGGTCCTTCAACGAACTCAACATCTATGAACTTAACATCCCCTCCGAAGGACGGCATATCTATCATCTCATCTCGTGCTCATTGATAAGACGCCTGCAGCTGCGAATATGCTACTACGCTACAGTTGTTAGGGCATTTAACGAGCACCTTCCTTGTCAAGTCACCCATCCAAGTACTAAACGCGCCCGACGGTGCTTGGCTCAGATATCGATAAGACTCTCGTCAACCTGACCAGCCATCGGTGCCTCCTAGAGGAATTCTTAATCGATCTTCAGGGGCGGGTTTGAGAGCATTCCGTGAGTGACGATTTGTATTTCTATACCCAAGATCTAGGCTGTGAATACAGGAGAGAATTCTAGTATTTTATACTGAATTTTAATATTGTTTTCAGGAATCAAAACTGCCATGCCATTCATTGTTTTAGGATCATCTGTAAATATTTCAAAGAAATTTTTGTAGTTAGCTAGGATGTTTTTCAGCTTGATATCATTGGCAATATGGATCTCAGAATATGTGGAAAATATAGCAGTCGATCTGAAACTGAAACTGAAGTTTCGGAAGTGAGGGCTGTTTTTTTTTACTCTAAAATTGATTTGAAAAATGTTCAATGGAAAGTTGAGGAATCATTCGATTCAGTTCATTGGACGAATTATTATTTTTCAAATAACATATTTATTTAAAAGCCAAAAAATCACGTCTAATACTCGAAGGGGGTTTCTGCAAGAATAGCTTGAATGGGTGAAGATCTGAATGCTCCAATACATATTCTAATAGCACTATATTGTATTCTGTCATTTGAACGTTAGCCGCGGAACCCTACAAGATACATCCATAATCAAGTATTGACCAAATGTATGCCAGATAGAACAGAAGAGCGATCGGGATCGGCCCCCATTTAGTTTTGGTGACACGTTTCAACATATTATTTCCATTTTCCGCTTCACTCACCAGGTGGTTCATATGGTCGGACCAGAGAAGTTTGTTGTTCAATAAAACACCTAAATATTAATATGTTCTCTTCATGGGTATTTCTAAACCAATCAGAGTAATTGTGTCGGAGGTTCAAAGTCTGTATCTGGTGAAACTACTGCCGATTTTTCAGAAGATATTATTGGAGCGTAATTACCAAACCATGTCTTAAGGCAATACACAATATATTCCAGTACTTTAATATATTGATTGAAGTTCCCACAAAACAAAACTCATCAACATATTGTATGATTTTCACGTCAGAATCAAATATGTGATGTGAGTGTATGCATTGAAAAGCAAAGGACTCAGAATAACACCTTGGGGTAAACCCTGGGCCCATACAAGACATTATTCTGCTCTTGATCTATATTTTCAGATATATGTGTGCTTGATATATGAGGATCAACATTAAACGAAATTAAACTTTCAGTAAGTTCAGATCGGTAGCGTCGTATGCACCTTTTAGATCTACGAGAAAACCAATATAAGAATTCTTTGGAAAAGAGCATTGTATATTCGTTACTAATTGGAAAACAGTTTCTGTAGTTCCCATCGAAGACCATATTGTGAGGATGGTAATTTGGAAGGAATAAATTCTGGAATCAGTCTTTCCAATTGGCCGCGCCATCAGCGTTTTCAATTTTGGAGCTGCACTCAACCAATCTGAAATGAATCTACCAGAAACTCTCCATGAAAAAAAGATCAATTTCTTTTAATATATCATATCGGGATAACTGAAAAAGTTAGGCCTCTTTTTCTATTTTCAATGAAGTTCATTAAATTCCATGTTTTTTTATGATGTCTTTCACATTATGTAATTATTATATGGTTTCCTATTTTATAAAAACGTTTTAATCTCACGAGTACTGTGAATCTATTTTGTAATCTCATTTCTGAAGAAGACGTCAAATAAACATCAAAACGTCGTCAATTTTCTGAAATTTAGACTACTATTTTTGTTTTGTTTCATGCTATCCCAATCTCGAGTGATATTGGAGGATGTAAATGCTACACAATATTAGAATGTAATTCAGTCCTATGCCATCAACAGAGAAACCATTGGATTTTTCCATTTTCAAGCAAAATACGCATTATGTAGTACCAGAGGTACCAAAAGTAACGGCATTATCGCTATTCCGTCAGTCCTCGAAGCAACCAACTGCCTGCTATTGAAATGCATCACCTACCTAGTATCAACAGGAGTTTGCTGAACATACCTTGAATAGAATTTTTACATCAATGGAAAACATGTCGCACGCTGTCAATTTGATATCCATGTGGATTATTTGTTTCAGAAAATGCCTTATCTGTAAAAATGACATTATTGATACGAAATTGAGATGTTTTGAACATAATATCTCACATACTCATCTGTTGTTTCTGATGTATCATCAAAATCCGATAGAATAGATGCTGTTTTATTCCCCTAGAATAAAAAGTGTGTAGTTTTGGCATAATTGCAATCTGAATTTTTTAATGTACGTTATTGCAGCAGAACTGGATGCATCACAGATGGTCCGATTCCAATTTTTCAAAAATATTCCGAGCGTAGAAGTATAGTACTACAAAACCTTTATTCTCATTTTGACTTAAAATGCTGCGAAATAGGTAAAAAATACTTGCAAACATGACCAAAAATGGGCGAGTGCGTGAAAGCGGCTGAGTAGTGGGGGTAGAGCAGCAGTCGCGATGAAGCGTATGTATATTAATACAAGTGCGCTGCGCCCGTTATGAATCTACTGCTCTTTCCCCACTCCTGAGCCGCTTTCATACCCTCGCCGGTTTTCGGTCATGTTTGCAAGTATTTCTCATCAATTTCGCAACATTTTGACGAAAAATTTGCATATTCATTTTGTAGTACTAACTTCAACTCTCAAAATCTCATAGAACTATTGAAATCGGACCACCTATGACGCATCCAGGTCTGCTGCAATAAAGTGCATTAAAAAAAACATTGGAACTTATGCCAAAACTAATTATCCAACAGTCCCTGAGTTTTTCACATATGAAGTACATATCAATCACTACTATGTCGTGGAGAGCCTGCTCTAAAATTTTAAATACGACGGTGATATGAATTTAAAAAAAAACAGTTTTTTTTCGAGTTTTCCGGTTTTTCTCCGTTACTAATAATCTTATCGGGCTGTACCTGGGCTCATTTCCTTTGCTTTTCTATTCTCCACAATTCGTCCATCAAAAATATCGAGATTGCTCCATTAGTTTTCAAGTTACAAGTCAAAAACAATAAAAAATTAAAAAAAAAGTTTTTAAATGTTTATAACAAATTAAGCAATGACGTTTGGGAGTGGGAAAGATAACATGATATAACTACCTTCCGTATAATGGCCCAGTCGGTTTCCTGGTAGTATTTCTGTTACGAAAAACTCTCTATTGATTGGTCTAAGAGGAAAGATACTTGAATTCCAAGGTAAGCGATATGTTCTCTGTGGTGGCTGAATTTGATGATGATTTTATTGCCAAGTGTAATATAAAAACATACACATAAAACAGTTTGTTTCAACTATAGAAATCTACAAAATATCAACTGGAAATCACTTCATCACTTTTGTGAACAAAAATAAATAACAAGAGTCACCCCAGAAGGCATACTTTTAAACGTTCTATGCCTACGAACAATAACCACAACAACCAAACTATTTTTTGTCGGTTAGAAATTAGCTATGCTTATCCAAAAAGGTATACCTACAGCAGCCACGGAGGATGTCTATCACAAATGAGATTATTTTGGAAGAATTGAAGAAAAATAAGCAAGAGCTGAAATCATTCGCTGAAGCTGTCGAAGTGGGAATAACATTAAGAATTGAAGACCTAAATCGAAGAATAAACAAAATCGAGTCTTGAAACGCACAAATCACAAACAGAGTCGAGAGTTTGGAAAAAAATCAAAAGAAAATAATATTATTATTTTTGGATTGGAAAGCAAACCAGATGATATAACAATCGATTTCATCAAAAGTGAAATAAAGAAACTGGTCAATGTGAATATCACTGAAAGTGATCTGATTAACTTCTACCCACTCAATCAAAATAGAATTCACGTCCTTCCTAAAGAAAGCGGCAGTGCTAAAAAACGCAAGAAATGTAAAAAGTACTGGCATTTCAATAGTTCGAGACCTCATGCTCAAACAACGACAGGAATCTAATACTCTGAGGAAACATTTGAACTTTGCTAAAGGAAACAACGGAGAAGACTGTTAGAGAAAGGTAATCGATTATACGTGAATGGCAGGATATACACACCAAAAGAACTAGAAAATCAAGAAGATATTGAAAACAATATTCAACAAAAACCACAAAGCGCCCCTGGTACCGATACCAACAACAACCAAAGAACTCCAGCGTCTGATCACCAAGCCTTCTGAACCATCAGCTAAAAACCTACAGCAGAAAACGAACACTCCAACCCAACTTGTTGGCGAGTTCGCGAAGGAGGTAGGCGAAAAACAGGAAATGAGAACTCGCAGTCGCACTGGTAAATGAATTGTGATATGTTCGTACTCATAATGAAGCAGTAGTACTATCGTATGAGTGTGATAAACATTACAATCCAAGGTATTTATCTCAGTTATTAATTTAAACTCAAGCGCATGTACTACCAGAATGGATCTATATATAAGAGATTTCGCTTTGACCAAACTGGATATATATTCATCACAAAAAAGCATAGAGAGCATAAAAATAAAGGAGAAGTTCAATAATTTTGAAATAATCCACACTAATATAACTTAAAAGAATTTTCAATCCTCCTTGATGAATTAGATACATCATTTGACTGTATAGTTCTTACCGAAACCCGCATTATAACCGACATCACAATCTTCAACATTCCAGGCTATACAACATCATACAATTTTGGAAAGTTGAACCAAAACGATGGTGTCATAATGTTTGTGAAGTCAGAGATGTATGATTCGCACACCACCATCGAATTGAATAAAAGTCTCCTGCTCAAAATCAAAATGAAAATACAAAACACAGTCTTTGTTATTAACGCTATCTACAGATCACCAAATACAGAAATTGTACCTTTAGTCGATGAATTGAATTCTATTTTGAATCAGGACAAAGAAAAATATTATTAAAATCTGATAATTGGGGACATAAACATTGATGTACTAGCTAATTCACGTGAAACCGACAATTATTTAGATACCATGAGTGAACGTGGGTATATATCAGCAATAAATACATCAACTAGGGTGCAAAAAAATTCTTACACATGCTTAGATCATATTTTTATCAAAACAAAAAACCTTAATTATAACACAATCCTACCAATCACTTTCGAGACATGCGTTACAGATCATTTTATGAGCATAGCAAAAATTGTAATACTTCAGGAAAAACGTGTTAAAATTGAAAGTAATAATATCAGTCACTATAAAAAAATAAACGAGAAAACGTTCATAACCAAAATGGATAGCGTTAACTGGAACAGTATCTTCCACTGCAATGATCTTGATTCTGCAGTGAACAATTTCATTGATATCATAAAAACAAATTTGATGGAATCAACAGAATATTTCAAAATGAGAAACACAAAAAAAAAAAAGTAACTAGAAGCTTGGTCAACTCTGTAAAAAAAATTATATATACCAGGAACTACAAAAAGAAGTACAAGAAAACACCAATCTACCAGAAAAATATCGGACATACAAAAAACCCTAGACAAACTCTTCGGCAATTATGACATTTTCTGAACACTTCAAGCGAATAATGTTGAGTGTGGTGTGCCATCGTTCCCGAACTTCTGGAAAGTAAATCATACGACGATTTGATTCGGTTATTGAGTGAACATTCAACGCTCGTCAAGTCTCACTTCGTCAAACGTCTGCATTTTTATACAGCGTCGCTGAATGGAACGCGCGTGGGGAATATCTAGCTTCCAAGTGCCAAACACTGTCATGGGAGGCATATTTGTAATTGGGATTCACGATGGAAAAATTATGGATCAACTCATGGAAGAAGATGCATCGAAATCATCGGTGAAATCCACCATTAAAGAACAAAGTGAAAGTTCAGAAATAGTTAGATTTTATTCGAAATTTCAGAAGAAAAAGTGTTTTATATCAGATTCCAATGATAAAAATTCACCTCATCAGACAGATTAGAGTAAAAATGCTCTCGAACGCTTTTTGATAGAGGCATTTGGAGAATTGTTGCTGAAGGCCAGTATAAAATGAACCTTGTGAACGAATACCAGTGTTTCATGATAATACAAAAAATAATTCTTATTCTTATCAATAGTGCAATCATAACACATGTATTTTCTTATTATGAGGGGGATATTGTTTTGTCGATCCCCTTGTATGCAAACTAGCGGCTGTCACAATGTAAGATGAATGAAAATTGACAAGTACGACTTCAAATTTTTTGCAGATTTCAGGAAGTTAATTAAGAAAAATGAGTCACGAATGAGTATTCCTTTCCAAAAACCAGTCAACTGAATGTTTCTGTATTCTCAAGGTGACGTCATTCTCTCGAATTATCTCGTCTTGTATCGTCTCAAGAGACCCATTTTCTTATATCATCTTATCTTCATTTCTTCACTAGAAAAACCTAATATTTTTTTCGAAAAAGAATCTCTTGTCTTAACGGCATCGGCATCCCTATTTTTGGATCTTTGTATGATGACGATAATTTGTTTACTAACATTCCTTCAAACAACATGGACATGGACTATGAACTATGAGAACGTTCACAATGATGATCGTATAGCAAATGAATTTCTTCGGTATCTTTTCAGTTTGAGAAATTTCCGTTGCATTCAAAAACGCAAGAAATTACTATAACCTTGCCGTTTAGACTCCATGCCTAAACTTGGTCTGTATTTTCTACAAATTTCTACAATGTAAACAATACGGTTATGTGTCGGCAAATCTTAAAAAAAAAATACTATCCGCCAATAGCGAACGCGGGAATCGAATGGTTACACGACCAGCACGTGGTCATATTTTCCACATCACGTGTATGAATATCTATCAGTGGCAAATCATGCAAATACAAATTATTTTAAAACTTTGTATGGTACATACCTCATTCCTCATCAATGTGGTGGAATATGATAAACACACTAAGCCTATTAGATTTGATATCGCGCGGGGACCGCAATAAACAATAAGTTGCCATACTGTTATTCCCAGGAATGAAGTACGAAATCTTGCTAACACCAACATGGCCAATGACGAATCCACCAAAATTTTGAGTAATATTGTTAGTATAGGCAAAGAATATATGGAATTCAGTTCTTGAGTAAACTCCCTACAATGTAGTGTTTCCTTCTCAGATTTTCAAGAATACATATTAGATATTGTTCGTTGAAACTGAAAAAAAAAATCCATATCAGAATATTTTATGGCTGGATATAACACATACTCCCGGATATTCCATTCATATTCAAAAATGAAAATGAGCTCCATAATATGGAGAAATTCACTATTAAATGTGGCCTCAATCTTTCGAGATTATTATTGCATGGATTACATTTTTGATACTTATCACAAAATATTTCATAGGACTAACTAATTAGAGGGATCGATGATAAAAATGTGTGTGTTGAAAATAAACTTCTTTTAAGAATCACTCCTTCGCTCCCATGCCACATTTTTTTCCGATTCCCCTTCTCCTCAAGAAAGTTTTAATTTAATAACTATAATAATTACAGAAACGTTATCAATGATGATAATAGAAACATAAAAAAGTAATCAACTTTTCCCCCAGTGTCCGCTGGTCGTAACATATAACAGGTCCCCCACAACTGGCCCCATTAGAATAGGGGTTGTCAGCAAGTTGATAGGGCCCAATACGATAGTTTGCAGATTAACTACTACCTATGTATATTCTACCCTCGTGATCGTAACTTCACACATCCTGGGCAAATGGAGAAACTATTAGGAATGCAACGTGTTGAATTGATTGGAGAAGGAGTGAGTCTTGATTCCCAACTGGAATAGTGTATTGGAACCTACAAGGTGCTAGATCATATAAAGCCGCATGAGCTGTGTGAACTGACTTGAGAGGATGCAAAGTTTCTTATAGCTCTTACAAAAAAGCTGAAAAGTCGACATACATCCAATTCTTTGGCTGGGAAATATATATGGTTCAATGTATATAACGGTCACCAGGACTGCAGTGCAGGAAATAGCTGCAGAGCAACGACAAACTTAGTACACACTATTACAGGTTGATATTATTGAGGTTCCGCCGACTTCCTTTTGGAAAGATACTCATGAGCATCCACAGTCACGAGCCGTACAGCTTTTCGAATTATTGTGCAGAGGATTTCTGCAGTTTGATAATACTGCGCCCAACGAGTACGTTTTTCGTGGAGGAATACTCATTCTTGACACTTTTTTGGGATTATTGAAAGAAAGAACAATGGTGGATGCAAAAACAATAACGGAACTCCTGGAATTATGTGAACCTATTTCCAATTCAAAAATTAATACATTCAACAGGCCTTTGGCATGGGTATGGGATTCTCGTTTCGAGTAAATTTTTCATGGAACACTTTGAGGAATCTTACATTGAAACCTATAAAAATGTTAAAAAATGTGGTTGAGATATGTGGATGTTTTCTTCATCTGGAACCAGAAAACAGATGAATTTAATTTATTTTTAGATCGTATTAACAAACAAAAACCATCGATTGAATTTACAGTGGAATCAGAGGATATCAACGAACTTTTTAATATGTTATGATAAAAAATCGGTTCATATCAACACAACTGTTTTCCGAAAAAAAAAACACACTAACAGATATCCCAGTTACAAGTCAAACCATCACGCAAGTGTCAAAAAAAGGTATAATTGAATTCCCCTACAATAGAGCTAGAATGATTTGCAATTCAACAGAAAACTTTGAAGAAGAAATTCTGTTCACAAAATCCATACTGGAGAATAATGCGTATCCAGATAGTTTTGAAGAAAATACTTTCAATAAAATTATAAACAACACAAAACAACCGAGTGATAAATTCAGAACAGACACAAACACCAATACAATAATCTGAAGAATAACATTATACGTTAGGAAAGAATTAAATAGATTGGCAACAAGTATGACATCAGAACAACCAACACATTGAGATCGATTCTTACATAAATAAAACCGGAAAATGAAGAAGAAAAAAAAACTAGAATATACCTCGTTCTTGTGGCGAAAGTTATATCAGTGAGTCTTCAAGACCGTTAGAAGTGCGCCAAGATTAAATTAGGAATCAACAGATTACTGGTTAAAAATTTTCAGAGCAAATGGAATGGAATTGAAACCCAATATCAAGAGGAGAAAGGAGAAGAGTAGTGAAAGAATTAGCCTTCATGCTACTATCTGGTGAAAACTGTATATCAACGAATTTTTCTGATATGGATCACACGTGGAAACCCTTACTGGAAAAAGATCTTGTGATTATCGACAGCTTTGCTGCCTTATGCTTGGGGGGATATTGAGTCTTTTCTTGAGAATTAGGAGTTCAAAACTACACATTTCTCACCCTGATGTAAATACAAACTAATAAGATTTTTTTATCACCAATAAAGCGATATTCGAGAAGATACAGTTTTTGGCCTCAACCTAAACAAAGAATCTACCCTCAATGGTCGGTAATCATTTGATTCTGATGCGAAGCTGCATAGTTTAGCCCAATAATCTGTGCTTCCAATTATTTCTGGGAAAAGTAGATACATTCAACCCTTGTATTCGAAATAATTGTTCCTGGTATTTCAAACATAGTATACAAATAGGTAACAAAGACTACACCGAAAAATATTTGAATATTCTCAGTGAATGAGGTTTCGCGTCAGCAATCACTAAACTCTCCAGAATATTTGGCAACCAAATAACATGAATTGATCATATATTTATAGAAACAACGTCACCTAATGACTTATTCACACCCAGTATCATCAATACCACAAATACTGATCACTTTCCTGTAACTATGAATATGGAATGTCAATTGAAAAAAGAAACTACAGGGATCAACATGATGAATAACCAGTAATATACATTTCACCTTAATTATACAAAACTTTGAAATGAATTATTGAATAAAAATGGGATAGGGTTTATATGGAAACTGAAATTGATACGGTAACAGACAAAAAAAAGTTAAAAAAAAAAAGATTGAAGGTTGATTTATTGGAAGAACTGTTCAATACACTATTTCAGAAATGAAATCGAAAACCGTCGCGAAGAAAGCCTCACCTATTATGTATTATATTCACGAAGCTACTGCACAATGTTTCATCACTATAAGTGTGGTGTATTCCTTTCTTATGTCTTTATTTCAATAATATAATTCAGAGAAATGCGTTATCCTGAAGAATTTCACTTCGGAAGTTCTGAGTATTTGCTCTATTCTTCAGTGTATTGCTAGTAATATAATTATGGTTTTTGAACATCATATGTGATCATAACTTAACGCAATAGGGTATTTTCTCGAGGATTCCCAACTTGCCTAGCGACGCCCACTTTCACCATACTTGTGTAGCCTAATGTCATCAACCCGTTTACGTGAAAAAAAAACTGTGCATTAAATTATTTTTTATAATGTGGTGTGTTGCGTGTGGTCCTCACTCCATTCCACTCCATTAGTTCTAACTTTATCTCTCAGTTTGAATATAACGAGGTTCGTTTATTTTCAATAATGTTATTTTGAATTCGAATATGTATCGCCGGTAGCCTGCAATGACTGTTAATAAGGATTATCACACTCTTTTCGTTAATTTCTCAAACAATCAGTTCAAAATTCCACATATTCACATCTTTATGTTATCCGGAAATTACCAGTGTTTCCTCCGAGCAGTTCAGCTAGGATAAGGCGGACAGCGATTCCCAGAATGTTTGTTCCAAATGAAGGAATCAGTTCAACCCATGAGGGGGTGAGATATGGGGTGAAAATTTGTATTGGGGTTCCATTAGTTTCGAAGAAAGAGTCATGTGAATTGGTATTTGGGCTCTTCTTCCCACAAAATAAAAATATATTTTCGCGTTTTTGAAATTTTAAAGGTGAAAAAGGGGCTAAAAATGTATAGAGGAGTACCGTTAGTCTTTAATTCAACATTGGTATTTGAAGTCTTTGTACAAATGAAAAAAAACGAGTTTAATTTTTTCGAAATGTTACCCCTAAGGGGGTTAGAAGGGAGGTGAAAGTTCATAGGGCGAATCCGTTATTTTTCAAGTTAAGGTCATAAAAATTTAAATTTGTGGTTTTTGTTACGAATAAATAAATGAATACATGTTTCAGTGTTTTCAGAAATTCAATCTCCAAAGGGGTGAAATGGGGCGTGAAAATTTGTATTTGGGTTCCGTTAGTTTTTAAGTTTGGGTTACGAAAATTGGTGTTTTGGCTCTCTGTTACGGTTGAAGATTATCGTGTCTCACCTCATTTGGAAATTCCGTCCCTAAAGGGGAGGAAAAGGGGTTAGTGAATTTGTAGTAGTTGTGCAAAGCATTAATTTCACTGTCAAATCAATTATGCCACCTATACGAGATAACGAGAAACGAGATAACGAGAAACGGGATACCGGATGGAACAATACAAAGAAAAACATAGGAAAATATACAAATTCTACGTGGACGAAGTCGCGGTTACCAGCTAGTTCGTTATAAAGATGGCAACAGACACCCGTCATCCACGGGATTGCAATAAGTAAGTTAACACCTTGTATAGTCAAATTCATAAGGTTCTTCATGTCTATATACCAGGGTGATCAGATCCATGATGGCATACGTTTTGGTGATTTTGCCAGGACTATCCGAGAGTTCAGCGGTATCCAAATTCATGTTTGCCTGGGAGCCAGTGGAACCATGAAGACCACCACACTAGCCGCCGAAGGAGTCTCACAGAACTCACCGTCACTACATGTTAATCAGTAGCAAACTGTCAAGAGTGCAAGCGCCTGTGAGTAGAATACGTGGCAATGACTATACAGAGACCCATTCATGAAAATTGCAGCAAATGAGTTGCTTCTCAACTACAATTCTGGAAGAATTCCTAAAACTTGTTGTACATACATGAATGCATAGAAGGAGAAAACTCCAATTCATGCAGAATTTCCCCGCTAAAAAGACGGCTCTAAAACCGAACAACAGGCTGGAATACATCACTTAATGCAAGAAAAAGACCATTGCCATTTATTCTGACAGCCGCCATCAGCTCCAGATAAATGAATTCGATTCTCATTCAGAACTGCTTGCGATACCTACAGATGTTGGGCGTTCCAAACATACTGATCGGTTGCGTACGTTTCCAGGATATTCAGGTTAGGAGCGAAACGAAGAGGCTGAGTAAGGGGCACAGCGTACCCTGAATGGCCCAGGAACATTTTGTGGCATAGCGAAAATGTTGGAAACACTAACATCCGTATACGGATGAAAAATAAATACCAAGTTGTCAGGAAGGGCAGAGTTTATGGAAGAATCAATGCACCTAGGATCATAGTTGGCCTCCTGACAGGACATTGTAGTCTCAATGAATACATAGACAACATTGAACTGGCAGAATGAACCCTATGTAGGTTCAACCAGGAATACGAGGATGGAGCACGTACTGACCAGTGCGAAGGTCTCTCAGGTTTGAGGTTCACAACGGTTAAGGAGAAAAAACCACAACTTTTCAAATATATGGGGGACATGACATCTAATCTGCGGAGTCTATTGATGAATACGGGACCAGACAAGGGACTATAACAAATCATGCAGTCCCGGCGAAGAGGCTCCTAAACAACAAATCTACAATATTCTCTCGAACATGTTGAAAACGGAAACATCCTCAATTAAATACTGAATAAATATATTTTTCTGTGAATTGGAAAATCCTCGATAAATATGTTATTTTTTCTGAATGTCTAACAGAAAACAAGTTTATCTTTTCGTCGCAGATGATTCCATATCTGATTTTATGAACATCCTGTTCATATTTCCGAACAAATCAATCTCCCATACAGTTATGGTAAATTAGGCATTATGGAGAAATACACGAATATGAAGAAATGCTCACTTCAAGAATTCCTTATTGCTCTCAATGAAGGTTGTTGCGGAAATAGAAAACACGTAACTACAATCATAACCGCTTGGCAGAGAAATGTACAGCAATCGAAACTAGTGGAAATAGGAAGTATTCAAATAGTTCAGAGACACAAACTTTTGCTTGAGTGTGCTGTACTCAACCCAGCTCTGTTTTAATTTTTAAGGGACTTCGGGGTGATATCAGTGTCATTCTCTGAAATCCAGGCACCAAATTCATAAATGATTTTTTCGCATTATTTGCACTAATGCATTACATTAACGACCTCAGAATCATACATTTACGGGCCATTCTACAGCATAGCAACCATTTCAGCATAGCATAAAAGTCAGTATTATTTGACGGGTACAGTAGGAAAGAACATTCGTCAAATAAAAATATTAGGAATGATATTTTACCAACAAATGGCCTGATTATCCTATTTCTAACCCTGTCGTTTCATCATTATTTGAAAATTTGGTCCTCAATTACGGAAAAACACCCTGTTCAGTTACAGAGAAGTCAGACTATTACGTTTTTTAGACTTTCTCAGTAACTATCATTATTCACAGATTTTAATATGAAATACAAAATAGGTATTTATTTACAAAATGCGGAAAAATATTATATGCACCTCGACAGAAAAGTGATTCAACTTAACTCGTATGGTATTTAAACTTACCATACTCGTCAAGTAAAATTCTGAATTTGATACGTAATATACTATTATTTCTCGGTACTTCTACAAATATTCTCCATACTCCATACTCACGCCTTATATGATATGATTGGATCATCAGAACTATAAGATATAATTTTCAGGCGGTAATTATACTTGTTTAATCTGCTCCTCGTATTTTCCAATTCTTTATTAATCCAGGTGAATCTTCCTTCCAATATCAAAGTCATCCCCCAGAGCTGCAAAATTATGATGAAACACGAATAGACTTGTAGAGCATCGGAAAAAATTTCTAATATTTGCTTCGAAACATGTCCGCTTTGGGGGAAATTATTCATGAATAAAATTTGATGAATTACAAAACATGTTATCACAGCAATACTTCCAAGAATGCCGTATATCTTCGTTTTGCGGTAATCCTTTTCAACATTGATATGCTCCATCGACGATTTCATTTCGTTATCCAGTTGATTTAGTTTATTCGTCCATGAAATCAACTGTAATGAAATGTGTTTATGATTATTGTTTGAAAGTATATTTTTGTGGAAGAAGAACGTTATTTTGTATGATTTTTTGGGCTCAAAACTGGATTCAATATGGATGAAACAGTACAGAGAAGTCACTAGGTTCGCCAAGCGACTTTTCCTTTGTAAAAACATTGAGGTAGTGAAAGAGGTGAAATATCAATATCGTCATAATCATTTAAATTTCAATGATGCGGCCGATACCTGATGAATATCCATATCAAAGTTATAATATTTCCAATGCCAGTTGAATGTGCTGAAAAATCGGAAGAAACATATTAGGATTAGCAGCTTTGATCTCAGATGCCGACCATAGGAGTTTTTTCTTTCACTTCAAATGTAACTTTGCCTATTTATGTTTGAATATGTTTGTGCGAAGTCAATTTGTGCCAAAAAAACCGAAAGGAACATAATGGAACTGAAATTTCAATAATTTGTTCGCATCAAATTCTCCTCCTTTTCCGGGCTCGGGACCGGCCGATGTTATCACTATGTGATTTGAGATATGGAAAGTGCAAGGATGAACAACACTTGGTAGTAAACGACAAATCGATGGAGTCGACAAACAGAAGCCAGCCGCACATTTGTGGTTTCGGTTAGCAAACCCTGCATTCCATTCCACGAGCAGTGGCATAGCTAGGTAACAAGGGCCCTGTGGCAAATTAAAAAATGGGGCCCCACTGCTATGTAAACTGATTAGGTTTTATCAAATAAAAATATGAAATATACAAATACTTCAAAAATGCTAAGCTACTTAAGCTCTTTTTTGTGCACTGCAGGGCAGGTAATAAAAATATTAAACAGTAACAACATAAATTACAATTAATACTTGGTGTAGGTTTGGCTAATAAAACGAAATAGAGAAGAATCAAGGGTTTATTATATAAAGGTCGGGCCTACCAACTGACTAAATAACAATTATATTTACAATTTTTTCCTAGCTTTTGTTTTCGCAAAAGTATCAATGACTTCGTTTAAATCCAGGCTTGATGCGGTTTTGTTTGGCGGTCGAGTTTGGCTCATATTACTTCTTAAATAATTTTTTATTATTTTTAATTTACTAAATGACCCTTCAGCTGCTGCAGAAGTGACAGGAATTGTGAAGAATAATAACATTGCTGTAAATACTTCCGTTAGGTCGCATTCTAGCACTCCATATTTGCTCATTATTTCCTTACATAATTGGTAAACAGTCCATGCTTGAGTTAGTTGAGGTAAAACTAGGTGGTAAATATTGAGAAATTGAAGTGAAAAACTAGGGCCTATTATATCTGAATATTTTCTTTGGAATTCTTTTGTAATAAAGTTGCTTCATCAACATGTAATAAGAATGTTGGTGTTAGAAAATCTAATATATGACAGACTGCACTCATACCAATAAAACGTTTATCTAATTGAGATATTACTGTGTCTAGTACATTATTGAAAATCTCAATTTCAAATATTGTTTCTCGGTTTGGAAATCGGTGATCAGCAGCTAATTCATCAAAATGTTTTTTAACTTTTCTTAGCCTTTTTTCTTGAAAATGGGTATCAATACCATATTTTCTTGCAGTTTCACTGGCTTTGCACTTGAATAATTCGAAATCATTTCTATAAATTTGCAACTTTGCTTTGGTCTCTGCTAAAACTTTACTCGCCTCGCCCAAATTGATGTCGCATTTTTGTAAAGTTTTGGATGCATAATTGATGTCGTTCAATACACTGTGCATGAATTCGCAAAGCAACACGAACTCGAAATTTAGCATTTTTGTTTTAATACTCTCTGCTTCACTACGCTCATCTTTTTTAGGACTCTTTAGAACTATTTCTGATAATGCTTTGATAATATCAAAATATCGAAGTTTTATTGCAGATATCGTATTGACCCTACTGGACCATCTAGTCGGATTTAGTTTTTTCAGAGTGGTGTCCGATTCGCCAGTGAATTTTGACAGTAGATCCCAACGTTTGATGCTGTTTCCGAAAAAGTTCAAATCCTTAATATGTTTTTGTACACCAGTATACACACCACTTATCACACTGGCTCCATCATAGCCTTGCCCTACACATTTTTTTAAATCAATATTTTTGTCGATAAATAATGTTGTCACTTGGTTGACTAAATCTACTCCGCCATGTTTGATGGCTGCATAAAAGCCTAGAAACACTTCTTTTACTTCTATATCAATTGGCTGTCCATTTTCCGATCTGGTTATTACTGCATACCTCACAACAATGCTTAGCTGATCTACCTTCGATATGTCCTGTGTCGTATCCATTATGATGGCAAAAAACGGTGACGCTCTAATTTGTTCTGGTAGATGGGTTTCGAGGTTGGTTCCCAAGCTCTCAATCATTTCATTTTGAATTGTTGCACTCAGATATCTTGTAGATCCTAAAAATATAAAAAAAAAACACAATTTCAAAAAAGTCCTGATATTAAACAGTTAATAATTATAAACAAAATAAAACGATAAAAAAACTCAGAAATAATTATTATTACCTTTGGGCATATCCAAAACTTGCCGCAAAGGACAAAGGACAGAAAATTTCCGTGGTGTCCTTTCTGACTTAAGTCTTCTTGATGTCCTCTCAAAGCCAAAGAACCCTTTGCTAGGGTGAGTATGATATCGAATAACCTTTGAAGAACCGTTTTCCAAAATAATGATGCTTCTTTGCGAATTTCATTTTCAAGTTCCTTGTCAATAGTGTTAGTATCGTTTTTTTCCAAATTTCCGAATGGCCACTCGAACAACTGTGTTGTTTAATTCTTTTTGATAAATGCTTCCAATCTCGAATTCTCGTACACTAAACATTATTCCTCTGTGAAGCAAATAACCAGCAGGGTTGACAATAGGCAGCGTCTAGTATTTTGGAATAACACAACCAAAAACGATTAACTGGCCCATATTTAGAACACGAAACGTAGTACGATTTTGAAAAACACCTATTGTTCTGGTTGATGTCTGTTGGAAAAGGTCCTGAAGGCTGTAAAGGCCCCATATCAAGAATTTGACGTTTTTCGTTATCACTTAATATTTTGTTCGTGAAGTTTCCCAAGTCATGAGAAGATTTGTCGTACACATTTTCGAAAAATGTAGAGGTCTGTGGTTCCTCCAAACCCTCCGCTCTTATGTGTGTCATGCAAACGTCATCCACGTTCACATGATCGGCGGCGGAGGTATCTCCAACTGCAATAATTGTCGAATCTTCTTCAGTAGGCTTCTCAACCAATACTGTAGTTACCACATTATTTGAGTCACTATCAATTTTGGGCAATTTTTTTTTACTATCTTCTCTTTCTTGGCGTTGTTTGCATTCAAATGCACCTCTGGGTTTCTTCTTTTTATCCGTAATTTTAGTTTTCTAATTTATTTAAACAATACAATATTAGATTGTGCTCGAGTAGGTAGGTACTCACTGTTCACTGACGACGTTAAAAGTAAAATAAAAGGAAAGAGAAACACAATGATACGCTACAAGCTACAAGTGTCGTTGGGAAATCCCCGGAAAAAAATTTATCAACGTTAGTGTTACCACATTTAACGGTGGAGACCATGAACGATCTCCTGCCCGCGGACCTGAATTAATGTACCTACTGCAGGAGACTTGCATTTTTTCACGATACAACCTCAGAAAGAATTTAGTGGAATTCCCTAGGCATTACTATTGAATTTCTCTCAACTGAGAACTGAGTTGTCATGATTAAAGTGGGGTTGCAACCTGTCATATTTATTTTGAAAATGGGAGACATTTTCAAAAGTTCAGTTCGATCGAGATTTCTGGTAGGGATTCGAGGGCCCCCTGAGCTTGAGGGCCCCGGGGCACTGCCCCGCCTAGCCCCTTGGTAGCTACGCCACTGACCACGAGGTAGTCATAGCTACCTGCGTGACATCCGAGTCCAGGATTATAAAGATGAAAGGTAGGGGACTGTTGAAAAACAAAATGGATGGAATTGAATGGACATAGCCCTCAAAGAAAAGTGTTAACCGTAGATACGTGTTTTGGGCTTTCGGTCCTTATCAGTTCGGTGAAGAAGTGCAAGGGTGAAGAACACTCAGTAGTGAACGACAAATCAACGGAGTTAACAAATAGAAGCCAGCCGCACATCTGTGGTTTCGGTTTGCAGACCCTGCATTCCGGGGCAACAACCAACGTTATCACGGAGGCAGCTATAGCTATCTGCGTGACATCCGAGTCCAGGATTATACTGATTAAAAGGAGGAATATCGAGAGGAATGTTAAAAACAAAATGGAAGAAATTCAATGGACATAGCCTCCAAAGGTAAGTGTTAACCGTAGGCACGTGTTACGGCCTTTCAGCCCTCATCAGTACGGTGAAGAAGTGCAAGGATGAACAACACTTGGTAGTAAACGACAAATCAACGGAGTCAACAAACAGACGCCAGCTGCATATTTGTGGTTTCGGTTAGCAGACCCTGCATTCCAGGCAACAACCAACGTCACCACGGAGGCAGCTATAGCTACCTGCGTGATATCCGAGTCCAGGATTATAAAGATGAAAGGGAGGAATATCGATTGATTTGTCGTTTACTACCAAGTGTTGTTCATCCTCGCACTTCTTCACCGTACTGATGAGGGCCGAAAACCAAAAACACGTGTCTATGGTTACCACTTTTTTTTGAGGGCTGTTTCCGATGAATTTCTTCCATTTTGTTTTCACCAGTCCCCTCGATATTCCTCTCTTTCATCTTTATAATGCTGGACTCGGATGTCACGCAGGTAGCTATGCCTGCCTCCATGGTGACGGTGGTTGTTGCCCTGGAATGCAGGGTATGCTAACCGAAACCACAAACGTGCAGCTGGCTTCTGTTTGTTGACTCCGTTGATTTTTCATTAACTACCAAGTGTTGAATTATTAAATCCATTAGTGACTTCAAAAGAGTCTTTTATATAATATCTGTTGTCAGAGTTGTATACGTAAGTTAACATCTCTTAAAAAAATAGGCTATCCTTTCAGTAGGGGCTCCTATTGGAGCCACTAAGGGTCTGACTATAAGGGTGGGCTCATGAATTTTGGGTAAAGAATAGAATTTTGGAGAAATACAATTATAGCATGCGAGTTTTTTTTTTTCATAATTTCAACAAGTTGATTTGTTTTACGCATGAGTTTGATAAATTTATTGTCTTTTCTCTGAATTGCTGAGGTAGGATCTTTCAGTAGTTCTACATATGAGCTACTGTTGATTATGATGTCATTAGAAAGGTTGAGATATTGATCATTGTCCATTATGACTGTAACATTACCTTCGTTTGATTGTGTAAAATCAAATTAGGATTGTATTTTAAAAATTTCTTGGATTTGAAGAAAAGAGTCTGTAGACTCGAATTATGACTAGAATGTTGGATGTGGTTTCTTATAATATTGGCTGCTTTTGCTATAGTGATATTTTTTTTCACGAGGTTCAGTGATAGTGGAAGTGATGAAGTTGATCAGATGAGATATTCTCCATCGATATATAATTTGGTATTGATGGTTCAATACTGAATTTAGGTCCGAGGCTAAAAATTGAGACACGTCCTTGGGGTTGGGAGTGCTCGAGATATTTTTTATCCTATTTGGTTTGGTTTTCATTATAGTTTTGAGTTATATTGTCTTTAAAAAAAATTAAAAAAATTTTTGAATTTTACTTTATGAAAAATTTTTCGTATGAAATTTGTTGTATGCTGGCAAAATTTTGAAAATTAATTCTAGTTGTGAGACAGATCATTATGTTCTTTGACGTCACAAGAGAACATTCAAGTTTGTTAATTAGTTTCTGATTTGAAAAAATCTCAATATTCAATAATTTTAATCTCAACTTGGAGTTATTCTTCCTCACATTGGAGCGTGTTCCCTGTCTGAGGAGTAGGTTTTCTATCAGTCTTATCAAAGCTGTAATGTGGCCTGGTAGGATCCCTAATTTTCTACATTGTGACAGAAAACATTTTGTATTACTTTGTTAGATGGATATGTTCAACATCATTGAAACCAACCTCAACATAGTTGTGAGTAGCATAATGTTTTGCACTGCAATGTATGTTACTGTTGGTTTTTTCATCTATTGTAGTTTCCCTGATGATGGAAATAAACATTTCCGAAAGCTTGGATAAATCTTTTTAGTTTACTTTTTCGGTGCTGCCTACCCCAATATCCTAAGTTCTGTATATATATATATATATATATATATATATATATATATATATATATATAATATATATATATATATATATATATATATATATATATATATATATTTATATATATATATATATATATTTATTTTTTGGAGGTTCTTGGGATGTAGATTCGAGAGTTTTTAGATAGACGTTTCGCCTCTTGCCAGAGGCTTCATCAGTATTGGATTTTTTTTATTCATTATAAGTAGGTAATATTTTGTTTAACAACATTGCTGAAAGAAACAATAATTATTAGAAGGGAGACAATAGAGATACCGTTTAGGTGGTAATGTGAGTTTGTTTCGATTATAAAGTTTTTGCTACGGTACGTACCTTGGCATAACATCAGGGTTATTAAACCATTTTCTGGTTGTTTATACACATTTTAGCTTATTGCTTTATGTTTAGATATCATATCTGTATTTCGGTGAGAGTGGAACTTCTAATTCTTATAATTAGTTTTCGATTTGTGTTGTGTATTTTGTTGTTTCGATGTGACGATTGACAGACTCACTAGGAATCTTTGATTTTAAGGCTGGCAACGTTGATGCACCTGTTCTTCATTCATTTGTCCGACAATTCGGAAAGTTGGGGTTGACTGGGGTAAAGTTTAGTTCATTTCTGTTTTGGTTTCTTCAGAGGGGATAATTATTCTTGGGTTTTCGTACTTCAATTTGTTTATATTATGGAATGGTATATTCGACTTGAATTGTTAATGTCCGTTCTATTGTTGATGGCATGTTTGCTTTTTTTTATAAATATAATTTCCTTGATAGTTTTTTTGTCTTCGTTGGCTTCGTAGGCTGGAATTTTTGTATTGGTAAAGTCAGGGTTGTGGTTGTCTGTGATGATGTGTTTATTTGAGGCGGTGTTTGATTTTCTCAACCTTCTTAAACAACTTTACACCCCTCTAAAAAGTAAAGACCCTCCGATGAAAAAATCCAATCTGATTTATAGCATCCCTTGTGAAGATTGCAACCAACAATACATCGGTATGACATCACAGCTATTAGAAAATAGAATAAACGGCCATAAATACATGAAGAAATCAAACACCGCCTCAAATAAACACATCATCACAGACAACCACAACCCTGACTTTACCAATACAAAAATTCTAGCCTACGAAGCCATCGAAGACAAAAGAACTATCAAGGAAATTAAAAAAAAAGCAAAATGCCATCAACAATAGAACGGACATTTACAATTTAAGTCGAATAAACCATTCCATAATATAAACAAATTGAAGTACGAAAACCCAAGAATAATTATCCCCTCCAAAGAAACCAAAACAGAAATGAACTCAATTAACTTTACCCCAGTCAACCCCAACATTCGGAAGTGTCGGACAAATGAACGAAAAACAGGTACACCAACGTTGCCAGCCTTAAAATCAAAGATTTCCTAATAAGTCTGAGAATTTGAAGTTCCACTCTCACCGAAATACAGATATGATATCTAAACATAAAGCAATAAGCTAAAATGTGTAAACAACCAGAAAATGGTTTAATAACCCTGATATTATGCCAAGGTACGTACTGTAGCAAAAAATTTATAATCAAAACAAACTCACATTACCACCTCAACGGTATCTCTATTGTCCCCCTTCTAATAATGATTGTTTCTTTCAGCAATGTTGTTAAACAAAATATTACCTACTTATAATGAATAAAAAAAAGCCAATACTGATGAAGCCTCTGGCCAGAGGCGAAACGTCTATCAAAAAACTCTCATTTCTCTTATTGAATCTACAACCCAAGAACCTCCAAAAAATGAAAATATCAACAAGATTCAAGAACCATTCTCCCCAGACTTAATTAAATGAAATTCAAATTAGTTATGAACAATTTTTCTCAAATGCTATGTGAACTGGTTTGAATTATCACAGTTTTCAATAGTCACAGGTAGTTTAATGAGCTCAATCTTTTTTTTTCATGGAAACTCATGTTCGTCAAACTTCCAGTGCAACAGGGAGTGTGGGACTCAGGGCTCTCAGAAGTGCCAGTCCTAGTCTACCCACCAAACCACACCTCGGTAACTCCTACGCACTGTGCCGGGAATACCTTGTGAGGTTCAATATCAGCACATGCGAGCCTAGGTGCTCTAAGTTCCATTTTTAACGAGTTGTCGTTCCTGCTTCTCCTCCTTGATCATTATTTCCCTTATCAAGGCATGTATTTCCTTCCATTTATCTGCGCAGCTAGTCATCTCTGTCCCATCTCGCGCAGTCAAAAATAGTGTGAGCTGGAGGGTAGATTTCGCCGCAATAACAGCAGTTTTCATCTGGAGTCTTACCTATCCGAAAAGTAAAGATACGGAAGGATCCGTGAACCGTCATGAACTGAGTTAGGTAATAATCCACCGTTTCAATGACACGAAATTTCGTGCACATTGATAGGTCACCAACAGATGTCAGTATAGGCACTGGAAGTCGTACTCCTCGTGCGTTCAGAGTAACGCAGAACAAATAACGGAACGGTTACGATTCCAAGAGAGCCACCATGGTTTCTCAATCATCAGGACGGTTTGTGGTCTTTCTCAAAATCGTACCAATTCTCTCAGAGTTCTAATGACCACCGGCAAGTATGAACATGTGGAATGCACAATATTAGAGAGGTGACACCTATAATTTGTGGGGTGAAGCTTAGACCTAATGTCCTGGAATTTTAATGACACGAAATTTCGTGCACATTAATAGGTCACCAACAGATGTCAGTACAGGCCAATCTACGACACCAGAAGTCGTACTCCTCGTGCGTTGAGAGTAACGCAGAACAAATAACGAAAGGAGAGAGATTTGTTACGATTCCAAGAAAGCCACCATCTGCCTACAGCTATTTCAAGGTTTCCCAATCATCAGGACGACTTGTGGTCTTTCTCAAATTCGTACTAATTCTCTCAGAGTTCTAATACCTACCGGAAAGTATGAAAATGTGAAATGCACAAAATTATAGAGGTGACACCTATAATTTGTGGGGTGAAGCTTAGACCTATTGACGGGGAATTTTAATGACATGAAATTTCGTGCACATTAATAGGTTACCAACGGATGTCAGTATAGGCCAACCCACAACACCAAGAGTCGTACTCCTCGTGCATTCAGAGTAACGCAGATTAAATAACGAAAGGAGAGAGATTTGTTACGATTCCAAGAAAGCCACCATCCGCCTATAGATGTTTCATGGTTTCCCAATTATCAGGACGGCTTGTGGTCTTTCTCAAATCGTAACAATTTTGACAGAGTTCTTATACCTACCGGCAAGTATGAAAATGTGAAATGCACAAAATTATAGAGGTGACACCTATAATTTGGGGAATGAAGCTCAGACCTAATGACGTGTAATTTTGATGACACGAAATTTCGTAAACATTGATAGTTCACCCACAGATGTCAGTATAGGCCAATCCATGACACCAAAAGTCTTACTCCTCGTGCGTTCAGAGTAACGCAGAACAAATGACTAGAGGAGAGAGATTCGTTACGATTCGAAGAAAGCCACCATCTGCCTACAGCTGTTTCATGGTTTCTCAATTATCAGGACAACTTGTAGTCTTTCTCAAAAGCGTACCAATTCTCTCAGAGTTCCAAAAGCTACCGGCAAGTATGAAAATGTGAAATCCACGAAATTATAGGTTTCACCTCTGTTGGTGACCTATCAATGTGCACGAAATTTCGTGTCATTAAAATTCCACGTCATTACGTCTAAGTTCCACCCCACAAATTATAGGTGTCACCTCTATAATTTTGTGCATTTCACATTTTCATACTTGCTGGTAGGTATTATAACTCTGAGAGAATTGGTAGGAGTTGAGAAAGACCACAAGACGTTTTGATGATTTGGAAACCATGGAACAGCTGTAGGCGTATGGTAGTTTTCGTGGAATCGTAACAAATCTCTCTTTCGTTCGTTTAATATATATATATATATATATATATCTATATATATATATATATATATATATATATATATATATATATATATATATATATATATATGTATATATATTTTGTAATGTATTGATAATTTGCAAATGTAAATTGTTTTTATAAAATGAAAATTGCTAATAATTTTCGCTATTCTTTGTGAGCTAAATTGTTATGATATAGATAATTATTTGTGCCCTGTATAATATATTTTGCAATGTAATAATAATTGCTAGCTACGTCACTGTTCTCTCGTCACGTTGCTGCCAATTGTTATCATTTTCCTTACCACAGCTAAGCTCAGTTGGTACGCCCCTTGTTTCAGATAGCCGGTTCAGGCAATTTAGCTACTAGCCTCTGCTTGATATGTCAAATTTCTATTTATTCAATGGTCATAAGTATGATTGTTGATCATTGTAGAAAACAAACGACAAAGTATCAAAAAGCAATTATTTCCTTTATTCAGGAGAACTTAATTTCACCTGGCCTACGAAAGATAACTTAATCTAAGGTGAATCTACAAATATTCATGGATAATCATGAGAAAAGTTCATTGGTAAAATTTACACAACCTCACTTTTACCTTGAAAGTGAGAATTTCTTTAATAGTTCGAAATCAATTGAAATAAAGTTCTTCCGATGGAATATGCGTTATTAGTGAAATTGTTCAGTTCGGAATGTGCACTATGGAAGGTTTATACCTGTCTAGAACTGTCGCTGTTCAATACACACCAGGATTTGGATTCCCTTTCACTCCAATGCTATCAGGAACTCCAATACCAAATAGAAAAGGACCATACAAATTCAGCAATCAGCCTTGGATACTTGTATACGGTGTACAAATAAGGTAATCTTGGTTTCCACTTATAATGTGGAAATTATTCAATTTTTCTTTCTCCCAAAAATATAACGTGGCATTCGTTCTAAATTTATTTCCAATCTCCCCTTGTGGCTTTGTTTGTTGTCACCTTGGATACCATTTTTGTTCCTTCCCTCTGATTCGAATTTTTGAATTCGCGCACTATATTGTCACATTTTCACTGTTTATGGTTATGTGTCATAACTTATACATGAAACTATTTTTCCATTCCTATTAACTATGTACAAATTTCAATAATAATTGCCTCTGACACTTTCCCGCTCTTATTCTCTTACAATTTCAACTTCTACATATGACCACCTGTTCCCTGATTGGCTATTGTCATCAAGAAGTTTGCTATTCTACCATTGGCTACTTTTAGTCAGCTACAATTTCATATACTGTATGTTTCAAATTTATAAATTTGTAGATCACATTTTATTCAGATTTTGTAAATCTAGACGTTTTGTTGTCTTTTGAAGAATTATGGGTTGTAATCATTCTGACAGTGTATGAAATTGATTGTGTTATATAATTTGGACATTTATATCTATTCATATTATACAGAGGCTTGATAAAGGAAATATAATTTCAAAAATTTGAAAAACAATCTCTTGAAACTAATATTTATTATAATTATTCTTATTTGTTTTTTTTTATAAATAAAATATATATAATATATATATATATATATATATATATTGTTATGTTGGGAAATGTTGCAAAGTAATTAAACTTATAATTATCATTATTAGTATTGGTTATTTTCATTAGTATCGTTATTGCTATGTTGTTTTGCAATTTTCTTTACCTTTTTCACTACTATAGAACCTTATACTATGCTTTAGTCGATACATGTCTGTGAAGAGAACATTCCTGAAGTAGTTCTGGTGTCAAAATTATATATCCAACAATACATCTAACAAAAATCCACGATTAAACCATATCAAAATTGAAATTTATGAAAAATATTGAATTAAAGCAAGATCAACGTATAGATAAGTTTTGAACATCCTGTATGACAATTCACATGAACAGAAAACCCACCAATGGGATTCGAAAGAGTTTGTGTGGGAAAAGTATTGATATAGAATAAAATGTAAGGGCTGAAATTGAAAAAATATGATTTGATATGTATTTGTAAATAGTATGTAAGAGTTAGAAGTAGATACCATTCATAAAATCATTAATATTAATTAGAACAGCGAATATTTCGGAAGGAAGTGCTACAAACTCGGAAATCTGTGAAAAATAAAAATTTAATGAGTGTTGCCATGGATCAGGATAACAAGTTCTGAGAGATTGGAAAAAAGGTCGAAAAGGAAGCCACGTACTAAATTTGAAAAAGAAGCTTTTACCCATAATATAAGGAAACCTGATATAAAATTGCCGAACGAGGAAGATTTCTTGGAAGGCTGATCGGAGGAAGCACATAGTGAATAAAAATTCCAACTACCTGGTCCAGAAAATAAATCCTTGGAAGGAGTGCAGGTGAGCTGTCAGTGAGATCCCTGAAACACGTCCACGGGACTGGAAACGTCAACAGAAACGCAGCTACAAGGTATTCAATAACTGATCTCACCTAAGTGCAACCTTTCACATAAAATCAATAACTTTGAGTGTTCTAAACCATTGGTTTTTTGTCTTGGGCTGAACAATTATAAATTCCATACCCAAAAGACTGATAATACGTTCAAACTTTCTTCATCAAATTTTCATTATCACAAACATCAAACTGCACTATTTTTTTGTCATTGTTTTGCTAGTATAAGGTAGCTATCGCAGAGTAGGGTATATTTAAGTTTTCATCTGAATAAAGTCAACTACTTTGATTATTCTCCGCAAACCTGTGTTTATTCTTTAATTTCTAACTTTACTTTTCTCCACTGTACAATTTTCATCACTGAATCGTTAGTGCCATAGTAGGCAACCCTGATTACAGCAACCAACTAGTGGGAAGGAGTTTACATGTTCATAGGCGTACCTGACTGAGCTGGGATAAGGTAAAAGGTTTTGAAAGGAAAAGGGAAAAGGTAACAAAACATAGCCGGTATTTTTCATTTGTTATGATAGGGTTTCAGAAAAATAATATATGAAATGAATTCTTAAAATCATACAAATTATAAACCAATAAGCAACTCATCATAACAATTGGCGCCCAACGCGGTACGAAAATATTTGTAAGCATAATAATAATAAATTAAATGAACTAACAAAAATCCTATCATAACAATATATATATATATATATATATATATATATATATATATTTATATATATATATATATATACATATATATATATATATATATATATATATATATATATAGATAGATAGATAAACAATTTCCCTTTTTTTGGTCAAATCAACTCTGCGCAACTTTTTTTCTCTTGATGTTAGCAACAGTCTTCTTTTTTTTCTTATCAGAATCGTATCGTTCAACTGAAACTACAAACAATCAATGGTGTTGTGGGGAAAGCAATTGCAACAGTATGAAGTGGGTTCCTGCCATAACTATTGTTTCAACAAATAAGTGAATAAGTGCAGAACTCCCATCAGTACTATACCTGCGACCCAGTTTTTTGTGTCCGCCCGAGAAAAACAAGGTCAGGATACATAAAGATATGCCGAACAGCTGTGTTGAATGCAAGAAGGAAATAACCTCTCAGAATCAAAGAAAATGATTGAAATGTGCCGATGGAAAATATGAAAGGATGGCGCATGTTGCAAGTATGAACCATGATGATATACCCGCCGATGGGATATGGTACTGCAAAAATTGTAGAAATCCATCAATGAGGGATTTGTTCTTAGAAATACGAAAACGACAGGAAACCAATATGGAAATAACAAAATCTCTCGGCAATTGTCATGAAAATATCAATGAAAATAATGAGCTTAGTGTATAGAGAGAGTTGAGGAACTGGAAATAACATGTTTACAAATCCAAAAAAAACTCTCTACTGAAGGAACAGCTCAATCAGCAGGAACAATTTTCTAGACTAAACAGTATCGAAATAGCCGGAATCCCGGAGATTGAGGAAGAAAATATCCTACGAACCACCTTTTTATTATTCAAAGCTCTTAATGTAAACATTGATGCAAATTCTATAGATTGTTGCTATAGAATACCAAAAAAACAAGACTCTCCATTGCCAAGGGGAATTTTTGACAAATTTGTTTCACGTTTGAAGAAGGAAGAAGGAATAAATTATGGCTGCGAAGAGAGCAAGACCCGAACTCTGCCTCCGAGATCTAGACAATGACTGGAGAGGTGTTTCAGACCTAAAAAACCCAATTTATATAAACGAAAGTCTCACGAGGGAAAACCAAATGCTCTTCAAGAAATGCCGAGAATTCAAGAAGATGAGCAAAATACGTTTTCTATGGGTGAAGAACGGAAAAATCATCATGAGGAAATCTGAAGGTGGGAAAGTGTTTGTTATAAGTTCAATAAACAGCCTTAGTGATGTGCATTAGTTCTAAAAAAATTAGGTTAACAGAGTTCTACCAAAATGTACAAGGATTAAACACAGAACTCAAAAAATTCAAAACAAATGTAAGCATTTCCACCTATGATGTAATAATTTTGACGCAGACATGGACAAATCCATCTGTATACGATCGGGTATTATTTGATGATCGATACACTGTGTTTAGGAAAGACAGAGACTTCAAAAACTCTGGAAAAAAACAGGAGAAGGCGTCCTTGTCGCCGTCAAAAATCAGTATAATTCAACTTTATGTTCTCTAACGGTAACCTCAATTCATACTGAGGAAATAATAATCAAAATTAAACTCTACTATTCTGATATGTATATACTAGTAGCATATATTTCCCCGAAAATTTCAATCGATATATACTCGAAACTTTTCGATAATATTGAGAAGAAACTATTGCACATTAACTCAAAAATATTAATATTTGGCGACTTCAATATCCCCGGGGCAGCAAATTTATACTCTGACAATCTCAATGCCATTGAGGATTTTTTTTAAAACTTTTCGAATATATTAAATTTAGCGCAATACAATAATGTACTCAATATGAATAAAGATTGCTGGATTTGATTCTTAGTAACCATCAGATCCCAGTTGAACGTAGCCTGTGTCCTTTAGTAGAAGAAAATTCAAACCATCCATCTTTAGAAGGCGAAAGCGATTTGGACAACTCAAAAAACGCACATGACCTCAAGACATTTATTGCTAGCTATAATTAAAAAAAGGAGACTTTGTTAAACTATACGATTCACTAAAGGACACCAGCTGGGAGCAACTGTACCAAAGCGAAGATGTCGAGGATGTGCTACAGAAATTCTATGAAGATTTTGATGGGGTGTATGTATATATATATATATATATATATATATATATATATATATAGATAGACAAAGATATATAGACATAGATATATGAATAAGGGCGGAAAAGTTCTTTTTCTTTTCACCGCTAAAGGTATACACTGTTTCAACACCCCATCAAAAACTTCATAGAATTTCTGTAGCACATCCTCGACATCTTCGCTTTGGTACAGTTGCTCCTAGCTGGTGTCCTTTAGTGAATCGTATAGTTTAACAAAGTCTCCTTTTTTTAATTATAGCTAGCAATAAATGTCTTGAGGTCATGTGCGTTTTTTGAGTTGTCCAAATCGCTTTCGCCTTCTAAAGATGGATGGTTTGAATTTTCTTCTACTAAAGGACACAGGCTACGTTCAACTGGGATCTGATGGTTACTAAGAATCAAATCCAGCAATCTTTCATTCATATTGAGTACATTATTGTATTGCGCTAAACTTAATATATTCGAAAAGTTCAAAAGAATTTCTTCAATGGCATTGAGATTGTCAGAGTATAAATTTGCTGCCCCGGGGATATTGAAGTCGCCAAATATTAATATTTTTGAGTTAATGTGCAATAGTTTCTTCTCAATATTATCGAAAAGTTTCGAGTATATATCGATTGAAATTTTCGGGGAAATATATGCTACTAGTATATACATATCAGAATAGTAGAGTTTAATTTTGATTATTATTTCCTCAGTATGAATTGAGGTTACCGTTAGAGAACATAAAGTTGAATTATACTGATTTTTGACGGCGACAAGGACGCCTTCTCCTGTTTTTTCCAGAGTTTTTGAAGTCTCTGTCTTTCCTAAACACAGTGTATCGATCATCAAATAATACCCGATCGTATACAGTTGGATTTGTCCATGTCTCCGTCAAAATTATTACATCATAGGTGGAAATGCTTACACTTGTTTTGAATTTTTTGAGTTCTGTGTTTAATCCTTGTACATTTTGGTAGAACTCTGTTAACCTAATTTTTTTAGAACTAATGCACATCACTAAGGCTGTTTATTGAACTTATAACAAACACTTTCCCACCTTCAGATTTCCTCATGATGATTTTTCCGTTCTTCACCCATAGAAAACGTATTTTGCTCATCTTCTTGAATTCTCGGCATTTCTTGAAGAGCATTTGGTTTTCCCTCGTGAGACTTTCGTTTATATAAATTGGGTTTTTTAGGTCTGAAACACCTCTCCAGTCATTGTCTAGATCTCGGAGGCAGAGTTCGGGTCTTGCTCTCTTCGCAGCCATAATTTATTCCTTCTTCCTTCTTCAAACGTGAAACAAATTTGTCAAAAATTCCCCTTGGCAATGGAGAGTCTTGTTTTTTTGGTATTCTATAGCAACAATCTATAGAATTTGCATCAATGTTTACATTAAGAGCTTTGAATAATAAAAAGATGGTTCGTAGGATATTTTCTTCCTCAATCTCCGGGATTCCGGCTATTTCGATACTGTTTAGTCTAGAAAATTGTTCCTGCTGATTGAGCTGTTCCTTCAGTAGAGAGTTTCCTTTTTGGATTTGGAAACATGTTATTTCCAGTTCCTCAACTCTCTCTATACACTAAGCTCATTATTTTCATTGATATTTTCATGACAATTGCCGAGAGATTTTGTTATTTCCATATTGGTTTCCTGTCGTTTTCGGATTTCTAAGAACAAATCCCTCATTTATGGATTTCTACAATTTTTGCAGTACCATACTTGCAACATGCGCCATCCTTTCATATTTTCCATCGGCACATTTCAATCATTGTCTTTGATTCTGAGAGGTTATTTCCTTCTTGCATTCAACACAGCTGTTCGGCATATCTTTATGTATCCCGACCTTGTTTTTCTCGGGCGGACACAAAAAACTGGGTCGCAGGTATAGTACTGATGGGAGTTATGCACTTATTCACTTATTTGTTGAAACAATAGTTATGGCAGGAACTCACTTCATACTGTTGCAATCGCTTTCCCCACAACACCATTGATTGTTTGTACTTTCAGTTGAACGATGTTGGAAAAAGATACGATTCTGATAAGAAAAAAAAGAAGACTGTTGCTAACATCAAGAGAAAAAAAGTTGCGCAGAGTTGATTTGACCAAAAAAAGGGAAATGTTAAGAAAATCGAAGGAAAAGTCAGAAGGTGTATCATATCAACCAAACGTTGGAATTAACGAATTAAGAGCATCATCACTATTATTAAAAAACATCGAATCAATATCAATAAATTATTTCATAGTTTATTTTGATTTAGAAACATATGGATTGTGCATGACTGATGACATTTTACAAATATCCGCCAAATGTGAAAATAGAGAATTTTATATATATGTTAGCCCTACGAAGCATCAATCCTGTGGCGATAAAAATTAAGCGATCTACTACAATTTCTGGTCAATTATATTTGAATGATGTACAAGTCGATTCACTAAATTTAGTAGATTGTTTGGAGCATTAAAATAATTTTTTAATTTATCTACATCTCCAAATTTACTCGTTGTGCATAATGCGAGATTCGATGAGATTACATTAATAATAATTTAATGAAAGATTTTAGCATGATAGAAGGATTTGTGGATAACTTAATTATTTTTAGAAAAACGTTTACAGATTGAAAAGGGCCAGGAATGTACGATGTACAAATTTGCCAAAAATTAGTTCGTTTCATTGGTAAAGAGTCAGAATTATCAACATACATGAAATGATATAAATAATTTATTTCAGAGCGACTTGAGAACGGAAGAATATCTTGTAATTTGACTAATTCAAGTGCCTTAAAAAATGTTATATCACGGGATTCATTGAAAAAAATTGCGCAACAAAATACATACATACAATTTTCTGAAACAAATGTATCACAATGAAGGAGAAGAAGCTGTGATCAATCACCTAACTGAAAAATTGGAGAATAGAAAACATATAGTTACTAAAAATAGGAAAGCATTTACTAAAATCATTAATGATTTGAAACTAAATGTTTAGTCAATCAAGTGATTATTTAATATGATAGGAAAATAAATACTATTACATTCATTGTTGTTTATATTTTTTGTAGATTTATACGTTATATTTTATTAGTCAGTTGGAAATCTGAATAATTTTTGTTTATGTTTGAAAATATTTGAATTATGTTATACGTACATGTGTTGTACAAATGTAAAAATAAAATAAAGTTTATGCACTGTTATTTGCCGTTACTCGCTGAAACTACATTTTATTTCATATCTATTTCTATTGTAATATGTTTAAAATGCATCAGTATATATAAACGCAATTATTCAGAATTATTATTCATAAATATGCGCATTTTTATCGATTTCTTACCACTGAAATACGACGTTTTATAGCAGAGAAATTGAAGGACGTGTTCACTATAGGAAAGGTATTTAGATTAGATAGATTAATGGGTATCATCTCTAAAAATGTTTTTTTTTTTTTTTTTTTCGTCTTTATGACTTCGGCACTCTCGATACCCATTTTGTGTTTACTACAGATGACGTGTTCGGCTGATGCACGTGATTTGTTCTCTGTTTTGCAGTCGCTTTTATATGATGTAATTCGACCCCTAAGTTTTCTTGATGTTTGTCCGATATAGGTTTTATGGCAATCTGTACATTCAATTTTGTAAATGATATTTGATTTGTCTTTAACTTTAATTGGATCTTTAGTTTTCGTGAAAAGAAGCGAGACTTTTCAGATTATTTGTAGCAATCATAACATTTGAGTTTATGAACGAATTCATCAATTTTGGTGGTTTTATATATATATATATATATATATATATATATATATATATATATATATATATATATATATATATATATATATATAAATATAGGGAGAGAGAGAGAAAGAGAAATTTGCTACGAATCCAAGAGAGCCACCATCTGCCTTCAGCTGTTTCATGGTTTCCCAATCATCAGGAAGGCTTGTGGCCTTTCTCAAATTCGTTTCAAATATCTCATAGTGCTAATACCTACCAAAAAGTACGAAAATGTGAAATGCACAAAATTGCTTAGACCTGATGACGTGGAATTTTAATGGCACGAAATATCGTGCACATTAATAGGTCACCAACAGATGTCATTTAGGCCAATTCACGACACCAATAGTCGTACTCCTCGTGCGATCAGAGTAACGCAAAACAAATAACAAGAGAAAGAGAAATTTGTTACGAATCCAAGCTTCACCACACAGATTACAGGTGTCACCTCTATAATTTTGTGCATTTCACATTTTCGTACTTGCCGGTAGGTATAAGCAAGCCGTCCTGATGATTGGAGAACCATGAAACAGCTGTAGGTGGATGGTGACTTTCTTGGATTCGTAACAAATTTCTCCTTTCGTTATTTGTTCTGCGGTACTCTGAACGCACAGGAGTACGACTTTGGTGTCGTGGATTGGCCTATACTGACATCTGTTGGTGACCTATTGATGTGCACGAAATTTCGTGTCATAAATTCCACGTCATTAGGTCTAAGCTTCACCCCACAAATTATAGGTGTCACCTCTATAATTTTGTGCATTTCACATTTTCATACTTGCCGGTAGGTATTAGAACTCTGAGAGAATTGGTACGATTTTGAGAAAGACCACAAGCCGTCCTGATGATTGGGAAACCATGAAACACCTGTAGGCGGATGGTGGCTTTCTTGGAATCGTAACATCGGTATATATATATATATATATATATATATATATATATATATATATATATATATATATATATATATATATATATATATATATGTATATATGGTTTTCAAATTATTTTTTCACTGGTGCCTCTCAAATGTACAACATTTTCAAAAATTTTGAGTAATTGAAAATGTATGTGTGATTCCACAATTTTCTTCTAATAATTTTTTATAAATTCCAACAATTTCAAAACCCACTTCGTTTTGCGAATGGAATTTACATAGCCGTTTTTATCTTCAATGCTGTAGCTCTAATGTTGAGTTTTTGTGTTGGAGGGAGTGGGGCTCAGCCCCAATGCATGCGGAAGTTCCTTTGATATCTTCATAACAAAGTTACGATCTTTTGGCAATAGAGGAAAGTGACCAAATATACCGTTTTGATTTTCAGGCATAACTTTCACAAATTTCATAAATAAAATACTTTTTGTGGTAATTATTAACAATCATATATTTGCACTTAAGTTTGTAACAATTTCAGATTATTTTGTTCAGTTTGAGGTAAGAAAAATTTTCAAAAACTAAATAACGATAAAGGAACCTATATATGGAATAGGTACCCCAAATATGGAATACTATAATCACTATGAAAAATTAACCTTAACTTATAAGAGACTCTTTGAAAACTTTGGTATAATAAAGAAATGAACACAAATTATTTACAAAAATCGCAAATCCAGGTATCAAACTCTGGCCCAGCGCAATCATTATGTGCCCAGAGATCACACATGAGGCACTTGATCCATGTTTTCCCATGAACCCCTTTTCGCTGAGGTAAGAGAAGCTATCTGCCGTTTTCCTTTATGTCCAATCACTTGGGGTATCTTGCTCTGTACTACGGTAAGCCCTGATTCATCCACGTTGTATATGCGACTTGGACCATAGTTTCCTTGAGCATAGACGTCTTCGAGGAGATCAAAGAATGAGTCTAATTTTCCTTTGCTAAATCCGAAGGCTCTAGCAAAAGACGTGCCAGTTGGTCTTCTCACTGATAGCTTGTCCTTATGGCGTTTCAGAAATAATTTTAGCCATTTTTTTCCAGTCATGCCAGTCGCACCAAATGGATTTTTCAACTGATTACGACTTGCTTACATGTACGCCATTCTTCGAACATCATTTCTCGTCAAGCCATGAAATTTGCTCTCCATCGTCAAAATGTAGTCTACCAAAAGATTTTCAAGGGTTGTCCCTAGGACATTTTTCCTTCCGAGTGTAGTAGCTGCGGCTTCTTCTGGAGAAAATTCGTTTTTCTGACATAAACGAAACAAGGTAGATCTTGGCACATCGAAGTGTTTTGCAGCTTTCAAATAACCCATTTTTTTTCTCGTACTAATTTTATAGCTTCTGCCATATGCTCTGAATTCCATTCTTTTCGCTTCGTTTTCCAATTGACGCCCGCCATTCTGATAAAACCCGAAAAAAAAAATAATTAACAAAGTCATTAAGTCAGCTGATACGTCACAGTGTCCAATTATGGAATAGTTCATAATTGCACACTGTGATCCGTCCATATTTGGATTTTCCAGCTATTTCAAACTGATATTCACATATTTATATTTCAGAAAGTAATACTATCTAATACCTCTAAAACATACTGAAGAACATCTAAAGGGTCTCTAAAAGTTATAAAAACAATACTGTGTGCACTTTACGAAAAATAATTATTTTTTACGTACCTTAGAAAGTTATGCGGCAGCGATAAAACAAAACACTGTCACTACGACGAAAGGGCTGGCTCGACTGACATGCTACAACTTGTACGCGTAAATGGGAGTAGAAAGAGACAGAGAATCACTGTTTATTGCGTGTGTGAGTTTGCATTTGAGAAAAATGGGGGTATTCCATATTATGGATACTATTCCATATTTTTCACTTTCCTCTATATTTCAGGTTCTGGAGATCCGAAAGACAGTATGGTGTGATAATGAAGAATAGTAAATAAATTAATTTTGAAAATGATAGAAATTTGGGAAATACTGTGATTGCAACATTATTTCAATCCAGTTTACGACTTTTCATTGAGTATTTGCTAGCTAGGTCAAACTGTACAAACCTTTCTAGTGTAGATGATTTCAACGCATAAAATTACTACGGTACTTAGGAAATTAGCAATATTATGAGCACTCAATATTGAATGAAAAAGCACATCATCAATATAATTTTGTGAAATTACATACAATGTTTTTTGAAAGAGGTATGTTATCAAAAACACCATTGTGTACGAGTAGCCTATATAACTACTACTATATCCTCTGCGACTTATTTTTGGACAAAAGAGTGCAACGATTTTCGATACGCAAAAAATTGGACTTAGGGCCTCATATATATTATTCGCCTCAAACATTTCGCCACTTATACGTTCACTACTTGATAGGTAATGACTATGATGATTCGAATAACTAAAGTTTTGTTGAAGTTTGCAGCAAATTACAGAGCTCTTGACACTAATGTGAACGAGTGATAAATAGGCAGAAAATAAACGCAACAACTTCATCGATATTTCTTGTAGTTTGTTATATATCAAACATAAAATAAAGACCATTTCAGTTTCTACCTACTTTATACCGCAAACACTCATGGTGAAAGTTTGTGGGTCGCCATAGAAGGACCGTCAGAAACGATTAGCTGTGATTATTTATTTCAACTCAGGAAAACACATTATCAGAATAAAATAGTTGAAGGCTAGGTAATGTATGTAGAGTCTCTGGACGATAAATTAGCTCATACCGAAGCATAATCAGGAAGAATACAAAAACCTGATGGCGTGGCCAGTCGGAAAAGGAGATGTATTCATTGATTCTGAAATTGCCATGAATCCAGTTAATGAATCATTTGTCAGGAAACATGAGAACATTTCATTGGGAAATATAAAAAGCATTTATGTTTTCGTATGAACCTTGAACTCTATAATCAAGGGTCGAGAACGGATTCCAATCTCCCTACACACTTCCTAATATGTTTATGTAATCGATTCACCTATAAAATTACAATCCAAAGATTTCCAGATCCAAAATACTTCTGAAAACACAAATGTTTCCACAACTATTGAACAAAAGCCAATAAGAATATAAACATTAATCACTTTCGATCCCAATATAAATACGAAAAATTATAACTAATAATCATTCATATAGTTCAACTTTGAATTCTCGAAATGACAGAATCTAACGATTTTGTAACCTGACATGAAGCTTGTTCGTTTCCCATGTTGACTTGTAGAAAAAAAGACGTATGGGTTGTGTCAGTCAAAGGAAGATAAACTGTTGCCAAATGCAACGAAAAATATCATTGGTAATTTTCCCTTTGTGTGTACATCTCAGAGATAAACCTTTTTCTTTTTCGCATGTTGTGGTAGTTCAGGTTGTATGTATGTTAATATATATAGATATATATATATAAATATATATATATATATATATATATATATATATATATATATATATATATATATATATATCATGAATATTGAAAGTTCGGGTTGAACCCCGTCTAGAAATTTGGTAATTTCGACGTTCCGGCTCCCATTTTGGAGCCATTTTCGAGAAAAGTGGAAAAAATATATTAATATAAGTTATTGATAAGAGTAAAAGAGGAAAGTGATTTCCAACCGAGGTCTCAATCTGCCTACTCCTCGTTGTAGCCACTTAGGTGGGGTTCAGGATTTTGTAACTCGACATGGCGGGTCTCAATCTGCCCACTCCCCAGGTTCCTACACTAGCTTCCTCTAAGGTCTAGATCAGCCTACTCCTCCAAAGGAACTGAAGATCAGATATTCATATATTTTTTCCATTTTTCTTGAAAATTACTTCAAGATGGGAGCCGAAACGTCGAAATTACAAACTTTTTAGACGCGGCTCATGTCGAACTTCCAATATTCATAATAATCATTACCACGGAAACCAATCCTATCCGAACATATATATATATATATATATATATATATATATCATATATATATATTTTGAAGTGTGGGTTTTCTTGAATCCTGGTATATTTATTTTTGGTTGGAGGTTCTTAGGTTTGGGATTCTTGTGTAAAAAATAAAACCATCTTATATCATCCTAGACGGTTCGCCCCTGTCCGGAGGCATCTTCAGTGGGTTTTTTTTTTTAATAATTAATTTTTAATTTTTTGTTCTGGTAATTAACAATGACTTCGAATACACTGCCAATGCCACGTCGCTCTCGATATTGTGTTAGAATAAAACCTTCAGAACTTACCACACTAAGGAACAGCAAATATAAATAACACAAAATGAGTCATCTCCACAATGATGATCGCCAAGATGTCATTGTTAATTACCAGAACAAAAAATTCAAAATTAATTATAAAAAAAAAACCCTACTGAAGATGCCTCCGGCCAGGGGCGAAACGTCTAGCATGATATAAGATAGCTTTATTTTTACACAAGAATCCCAAACCTAAGAACCTTCAACCAAATATATATATATATATATATATATATATATATATATATATATATATATATATATATATTTTTATGATGCGTTGACTGCGGTCATTTTTTATTCTATTTTATATTTGTTTATTTACTTTCCACAATCAGACATCATCACAAAATATATATATATTTTTTGTGTTCTGCTATTCTTTGTTTTGCTTTACTATGTTTTACTATTATTTTGCTATTTTCAAAGTCTTTGAGGTAATTCCCTTTCTGAAGATTCATTTAATATGTATTGATAAATAAAAACCCATATAAATATTCAATATTTCCGGCTATGTACTCTACCTCCTTTCTTTCACCTTATTTTTTCCCCTGAGCTAATTCAATAGGTACGCCTATGGAATCTCAGAAGTCGGTTCTACTGTCTTGATGTCAAATTCAGAAATTAGCAATTCATCAAAATAATAATTTTTTTCATTCAGGAAAAACTTATTACTACCTAGTCTGCGATAAATAACCTAGTTAGTGCTTCATAGCAAGTATATATACAGCAAATGTGAAATCATGTGATAATAAAATGAAATTTCAACCTAGTTTTGTAGGTTATATGTTCTTTATAGTAATTCGTGGAAAGTTCTATCAAATTCTTCAAAAGTTTTGTTTTTACTTGCACTGTGGTGACTTTTATGGTTTCAAAAAAATACCTTGGGACGTCTGGTAACGATAATGTCAATGTTTCGGATTTTCTCCGGTTCCTGGAATTTGCTGATCCGTTTGTCGGTTGTGACTTCTCCTCGTATTGGCAAATCTTCAATGAAAAAGGTAAGTTTAACTTTGCATCTGGTATCTTTTCATCTGCCATGGTTCTTTATATCATTGCCCATGTTGTGTTGACAAAATAGCTATTTTTCTTATATAAATTGATGATTTTTCAGGATGTGAACTTATCATGGGTTCTTAGAAAGATTATTTTTTACCAATCTTCCAAGCTTGTTGATTCTTCTTCCTTGATACCAACATATTTTGTTTTCTTTCTCGAATTTTCGATTTCCACGCACCTTTTGTTGCATTTTTCAGTATTTTTACTTTTTTGGCAGCTTTTATTTATTAAACATCTCTAACTACCTTATAAACTATATACAATACATGTAAAAATCATTCTTTTGACGTTTCTGCTTTTCATATTTTTCAATTTTCTGATTTTGCATTAAGATCTTTCCTGGCATCTCATTGGCTATCGTGTTCAGATCCATTTTCATATACAGAATGTTCGAACTTTTAATATTTTGTTATCTGCTTGTGATATATATATATATATATATAAATATATTCGTAAATTTTGATTTCTAAAATTTTAAAATCATGCCAATTGCTTGTAATTTTTGGAAACATGTTTATCTCAAACATAGGTATCGATTAATATTATACAAGGTTCCAGAAAAACGATGGAATCTTCAGAAAAACTGTGAAATAACATACCAAATACGAACATTTTTTTATTTATGGTTTTTTTTTCATTTATAATCCCCATTTCAACTCTTTAAACATTCATCGTATATCTAAACATAACAAATTTCCTAAATTTATATTCAACATTTCAATACTAGTTAATAAAATTTGAATATCAATTTAATTATTTACAAATTATTAATACCACTTCTTTTGTTTCAGGAAACCAACTGTTTTTGGAGGTCCTTCGAATTCAAGAAAAAAAATTCTTCAAAGATAACAATATTAACAACATATAATTATTCTTTATACTTTAAATTGATTAATATTCCTCTCAATACTCTAGAATGAGGATGTATTAGTCTATAGTTATTTTTATCACTTTCATTTTCTATTTCATATGGTCCTTCAAATGGCATTAATAATTTGTCTCTTGTTAGGTATTCTTAAAGATTTTATTATAACCAACTCTTCCTTCTTGAATTTTGTTTGTTTTGTGCCCCTTTCATTTTTCTTTTCAATATATTTGTTGGCATTTCTTTGAATTCGTACATTTACTTTATTCATTACTTCATTCAAATTTCTGTCATTCACTATCCATTCCCTATCAGGCATTTTTCCTGTCATAATATACATAGGACATCCTTCAGTAATAGTACTTGGTACTTCGTTAAAACATTTTTCTATTATATCTAATTTCTCATCCCATAATTTATGATTTTCTTGTGATGTCAGTCTCAAATATTTTATCACCTCTTGTATATATCTTTCAGCAGGGTTTGATGATGGATGTCTAATACTGGTAGAATTCAATTGTATTCCAACATCTTGTGTAAAATGTCTCATTTGTTCATTTGAAAAATGTGTAGCATTATCAAGAATAATATGTTTTGGTTTTCCTATTTCCACAATGAATTTTGTCAATAAATTTTTAACAGTTTTGAAATTAGTCTTTTTTGTTGGATATAATTTCATAAATTCAGAAAAAGGATCTACAATTACAAATATATGTTTATTATTGTTAAAAGTTGGTATTAAATTACTAAGAAAATCTATCGAAATGATTTGTAATGGTTTACTTGTGATGATTACTTTTGGTTTCATTTTTATTTACATTATTTTTATGTTTACCTAATTGGCAAGTTTGACATTTAGTTATTATTTTTTTAGTTAGTTCTAAATCTTGTACATATCTGATTTTCCCTGACCATCATCTAATTGTCCCTAATTCCTATATGTAGATATTTTTCATGTATATTTTTAATTATTTCTTCTGCCAAATCTTTTGTTATCACTTATAACTACATTACTTTTGAAAACATTTACCCCTATTTTTACTTGTCGAGGAGTATGGAATTTTCCCATCTCCATTCTTGTTAAAGTGTCTGATATTACATTTTGTTTCCCTGGTATATGCCAGATTTCAAATTTGTACTCTTGAAGTAATAATGCCCATCTATGCACTCTATTACTTGCATATTTGCAATTTACGATAGACATAAGTGCTTCATGATCCGTTTCTATATAAAATTTTGCTCCCAATAAATGAAATCTCAATTTAGTAATACAGAATATTATACTGGCTAGTTCTAATTCCATGACACTATAGTTGCATTCATGGTTTTAAGTGATTCGTGAAACAAAAGATATAGGAACTTCTTTTCCCTGTTGAACTTGAATTAAGACTCCTGCAAATTACAAAGTCAACGTGGATAGTACAAACACGAAACGGCCACATAAAATAAATGTTCAAGTTTCTACAACAAAATATTCAATTCCAATATCTTTCCCATCTGGGGGAATTTTATCGGATAGCTGGAGCGGTTAATAATAGGTATCGCCCTCTTATCCTCATGGAAGGAGCCGATGCATAATTGGCTCACAGATTACTTGAAAAGGCTGGAGAACCAAATGTCATTCAAGCACTAGTTGAGGTAGAGAATCTGAATGGATGGAACAGTTGCATGATTTTCCAATTCTGACGCTTGATTTCATAAAAACGCTCACAATTGGAATTTATTAAGTCAAGTTGGCTCTGTCTTATGTCCAAGACAAATTGCAGAGAAATCACGACGAAAAATTTCAATTTGAAACTTTGAGAGATATCAACAGACTACCTCGGCCTGGGCTTTTACGGGTTAGAGTATTTTCTCATTTCAGAAATGCAGCTAAATATCAAATGTGGATTTCATACCGACCAACAATTAATGAAGGAATAATTGAGGAAGAAGAAGCCTTACATGATTATTACTGCACCTGTGAATCTGGTGCTCGAACTGCGCACCTGCGGTACCTGCGCACATATTGCTAGTGTAATATGGTTTTTGGGGTACGCACGCCATCAACCAAACATTCGCTACCCCTTAACCCAATTAATAGGATCTGTTCAAGATGCAGTGAACAGACCACAGGCACAAAATATTGTTCATTGGGTTTAGTTTTTTATTTAATTTTCAATTTTTATGATATCCACGTACGTTGCAAGTCTACTTGATTTTGTACAAACAATTACCTTCATCTCAACATCGGCTCGTGAAAATCACCCTATATAAATAACATCAGAACTCTTCATAACAAAACGAATCAACATACCTATTACGTTTTGAATTTTTTGAGAACCTTGACACCGGTCTGTCGATGGCCTTAGCTTTGAATGCACTTGAAACTACCGTGTTGCTCTGAGATGAAATCAGTGACGGTTGGTGTCTACTGATGGCCGCGTTAAGGTGTTACAGTTCTACTGTTCCCCTTGTCATTCATAATTCTCATATAAAATATATTTTTTTTACGTATTTATATCCTACATGCTGCACAACATCGAAGTGTATAATCAATTTGAGTTCCGAAACCGATCCTACTTAAAGCTACTCTATTACTTTGAGAAGAGACCACGTGCCTATGGACTATGTTGAGGTGTTAAGATTTATTGTTCCTTTGATGAGTCTCAGTTTTCACAAAAAAAATACATCTATATAGGTCACTTATATAATTTTAGCTTTTTGTAATGGTGTCACAAAATTTTGATCATATTATATTTAGTTTTCTACATTGTTTAATTTGTATAGGTATATGTTCCTGAAAAAAAAAACAACTAAAAAAGACAATTTTGAGTGACCCTGTATAATAGTAACCTTCGGGTTACCCAATATTGAAATCATATGACATTTACTTGTTCTGCAAGTCTACGGGCTTTTGCGTTTGACTGAGTTTGTTCAAATAATTACATAAAAATCTTAACATTGGCTAGTAGAAAAAGAATCACTCTGAATAAGGAGTCTTGGAACTTTTCATTACAATTCGTGTCGACAATTTTGAGATTGTAGTAATGATTATCCTTAATTTTTTGTAACAAAAAAATGGCACAATTAAGTAAAACCCCCGTTTGAAATCCTGTATCTCACAAACTGATCATTAGATCTCGTTGTGCCCACAGAGATATTTGATCAGGACAACATAAACCCTGCTTTGGTAACCTTCCACTTTGCTTGTTGTGCGACCCATGAGAACCTAGCTACTAATGTAAAAGTAGACTGTTAGATAATAAAGAGAGTGATATTGCTTTGGTTTTCCTCATTTTTGTATAGTTGAAGCAGTAGACGTCGGTAGGAGATTAAAGCCACTTCTGGGTCTTCCCCCAACAGTATGACGTCACGTGGGACCTTGAATGATTGCAGGTGTGCAATGTGTGTGTGTTTGACCTTGAGATTTGACTTCGAGATTTGTCATTGACTTGACGACTTAGAGATTCGACCTTCAGCTTGACCTTGAATTTGACCTTGAGATTTGCAACCCCAAGTTTTGACCTTGAGATTTGACCTCAAATTTCGATGTTCCAATTGTTTCGACGATTCTGAGATTTTACCTTGAGTTTTGTCATTGGGATTATTTCGACGATGACGACCTTGAGATTTGACCTTGGATTTTGTTGACATTGGGTTTTGACCTTTGAGATTTGACCTTGAGTTTTTTTGTTTGACCTGCGTGGGCATACATATTCTGTAAGGTCATGACCTTTATGAATCCTTGCACTTTATATGCGAGGAGGATGCTCATCTTGTGAGAGAGCTGAGAGTGAACTGTGGGCACTGATGAGTGCACATCGCATCGAACTTGTTGTAGGGTGGGAATATTTCATTGAAATATTTCAGGAGAAGAGTATTTGGAATCATTGCTTCCTTCAGTGAGGTACTGAAAACAAATTGGTGAAATGTATTCGTGTGATTGTAGTGAGGATTTCGTAGTGATAATATCTACGTCGGCATCAACGAGAAACTTGCCAGGGAGGTCCTTCAGTAAAACGAGTTAAATTGAACAATGGCGATGACTCACCACCTGTACTATATACATGTGTTTGTTGTAATGTGATAATCCCATATTATTAAGTCAACTCCCACAATAGCACACTCGCACACAGGACGAATTCATGTGTTCACTTGGGTGGTGGTGTACACCTCATTAAAATGCATTCAAATGTCGCATTTCTAGCTACAGAGTATCTAGTGAGATTATGTATACTGAGTATACACTTTTTTCAATGACATCGAGCACAAAGTACTCGAGCTATTGGAAAAAAAACCATCAAACTGCACTACTCCACCAAGGTCAACTTGGAAGTGTTTAGAAGTTATATTATTCAAACCCAGGTATTGACAGTCATCAAAACGTTCAATTCTTCCAATAGTATAGCAGATCGATCAACTGATTTGAATGGATTATTCGATGCGTTTCGTGAAATTATAATTGCTCAAAGTACGGAGTTTGAGGAGCGTGATTCAGGTTTGTAGTAATAATTATTGCAAATGATGGAAGGTTTAATGAAAGTTATTCTTCCAGAATGGAGTTGCGAAAAAATTCTGTTTCTTTAGGTGAACATAAACAAATACATTCCACTTGGCGGATCATCCTTCAGAAACTTCCTGAATTCTTCGAGAAAAGAAAAGGTGTTGTCAACGTGGAAAATGAAGATCAATGTTGCTTTGCATGGGCTGTGACATCTGCACTATTTCCCACAAACAATAAAGTGTCGGAGGTGACATCATATCCGCATTTTGAAACTGTCTTGAATGTAACATGTATGGATTTTCTAGTAAGATTACGTGATATAAAAATGTTTGAGTATTTGAATGATATTTCAGACAATATTTATGGTTTGGAATCTGAGAAGGTGATTGGGCTATTGCGATACTCTCAGAGAAAACTCAGGAGATTGTTACCGGCAATAAATTAATGTTCGAAAATTTCGAAAGACAAATGAATGTACCTTTTGTAGTATATGCAGATCTTGAATCGATTCTGAAGCCTATACAAACCACCAAACCGAATCCCGAACTCATATATATATATATATATATATATATATATATATATATATCTGTCGGGTCAGCTAGTATATATATATATACTAGCTGACCCGACAGACGTTGTCCTGTCCAAATTTCTATGTTCCCTAAAATGTTTTTCCCGAAAACTCTCGTCCGCATAGAATTTATTTTTTCTATGTTTTCCTTTATGTTGTCAGGTATCACAAACGGAGCCCCTGGGATACATGGCGACCTCCCAGAGTAATCAGCCTTACACCTGCGCAGGAGGCACCGCAGGTGTGGACGACCCTTTCCCCTACACTCGTGGTAACAAAATTGAAACCATAAAGAAAAACAACCATGAGGAACCTCCAGTTGAAGAAGACCCAACACCGATAGCGGGTATGGAAGTCGAGGAGATTCCAGTTGAATCGCACCCGGCACCAGAAACCGCAAACCCAACCGAGGAGGGATCAGCAGATGGTCGAACACCTACTGAGAAACTCCCGGAAACAGAGAACGGGAAACTCTCTGGAGGCAGTGGCAGTGCCGCTAAACCATCAGAAACACCTGACCTAAGACACGTCGCGTCAGATTACATCTGGCGCGTAAAAAGCTCTCAGGAGCTGCTAGAAGACAGGTGCAGATCGCGGAGGCCAAGGCAGCTGGGGAAGAAATTAAACCTAGGAAACGCCGAAGCAACTGACGCGATCCACACCCAGAAGCAAAAACTGGCTTCCCGGAACGAACTCCCAGCATCGCTGAAAGCAGCAGGCAGCCAGAAACTCCGAACAAGAAGAGGGACCGCTCACAGAGAAGTCAACCCTTTTCCACGGAGAGCACTGCGAAGGTGAAAAAACCTAGATCTGACCAACCAGTGGCTGTCTCTGCCCAAGTTAACCCAACTGAGCAGGGCAGCTATAGGGAGGTCACAAGAGGTCTGAAGATGGCTGTTGCTCTGGAGAGTTATCCAGATCACCAGTTATCAGACGACCAAGGGATTCTCCTGCAGGAAGCAATTACCGGGGAAATCTTCAAGTTTGAGCCGGGCACAAGGGCGTGCTGGTCCTGACATGCTCGGATGAAACCGCCAAATCCTGGCTACTCGAGAGTATCCCCGGACTGATACCTTGGGAGGGGGCTGTCCTAAAAGTAGGGCTAGCCAAGGACATCCTGAATACCTCCAAGGTAGTGGTATGGATTCCAAAGCCATTTGGCAAAATGGAAAGCAAAAAGATTCTTCAGTTCATCAAAACCCAGAACATGGGGATAGATACTGAAGAATGGCTTGTCATCAAGAGACAAGAGGAGGCCCCGGGTCTAACTCTTGTCTTCCAAATCGACGAGACCTCCTTGAAGAACCTGCAAGCCAGGGGAATGAAAGCATTCCTCGGGCTAACGCAGGTAAACTTCAAGCTAGTTAGCCGAAACAGGAACATTCCTGATGCTGCGGGCAGTTCAAGCCAACCTGCAGCATAGTAAGGCTGCTACTGCAACCCTGTGCAGAATATTTGCACAGGGCAACACCGACATGGCCCTAATACAAGAACCATGGCTGGTCAAACGGCGAGTATCAGGCCTCGGAACATCCAAGGGTAAGCTTATTTATAATCTAAACTGTCAGATCCTGCATTATTGCCAGAAATGATTTGAAAGTCTTGAATCTGATAGAATTCTGTTACAGGGACATAACAGTTATCAAGACGACCTACATCAAAGACGGAGTAGAGAGGAACATAGTACTAGCCTCCGTCTACATGCTTTATGACTCAACAAGCCCTCCACCATCAGAACAAGTGAGGGCCTTGGTTAAACACTGTGAGGACCACAAACTCCAGCTTATCATCGGAGCCGATGCAAACGCCCATAGCACAGTGTGGGGGAGCACCGACACGAACACAAGAGGTGAGTCATTGCTTGAATTTATTGTCTCCAGTAACCTGGAAGTACTTAATAGAGGCAATGAGCCAACCTTCGTAACCCGCAACAGACGGGAAATCATTGACATCACTTTGGGATCTTCTTTGGTGGTTCGGCACGTCGGAAAATGAGCAGTATCTGAGGAACCTTCAAACTCAGATCACCGAAACATACATGTGGAGATTGGCTATGCCAATGAACCTGCAGTAATGTGTCGGGATCCCAGAAAAACCAACTGGCCGGGGTACCGGGAGGAGCTCAGGGCAAATCTCACAAATTTCAAAAATGTCAAACCTAACTCAAATACGATTCATGAAATAGAGCAAACCTCCTTAATGTTACAGGAGGCCATGATAACTTCATATCATAACAACTGCCTTTTGAAGCGCAGCACCACTAAAGGTAAAGTGAGCTGATGGAACACCGAACTCACATATCTTAGAAACAAAACGCGCAAACTATCCAATCGTGCGAAAAAAACTGGTGACTGGGGGGATTAATCCAAAACTCTCACAGAATACAACAAAAAAATCAGAGGGGAACAAAGAAAGTCATAGAGGAAGTTCTGTGAGGACATAGAACAAACCTCAGAAAGAGCAAGACTTCACCGCATCCTTTCCAAAGACCCCATCAATCCGTTGGGGACTCTCAAAAAACCCAACGGCAATCACACCAACACTGGAAAGGAAACTATAGAACTCTTGCTCCATATACACTTCCCAGGATCCACTGTCAGCACAAATCAAAACCCCAGATATGAAATCCCTGCGAACCTTCATTAAAGGGCAAAAAGGGCAGACTGGGAAGTGGCTAAACGAACGGTAACTCATTCAAAAGTAGTGTGGCCAATAAACTTTTTCAAACCTTACAAGTCTTCGGGCCCAGATTATTTCCCATACTACTTCAGAGCGGAGTTGAATATCTAGCACCAGAACTGTGCAGACTGTACAGGCTGAGCCTGGCATTGGGATGGCTACCTCAAACCTGGAAAACTGTAAACGTGGTCTTTATTCCAAAACCTGGGCGAGACTCATACGACCAGGCGAAGGCATACAGACCAATAAGCCTATCGTCATTTCTTCTGAAAGGCTTAGGAAACCGCTCTTGTAGAACGGCCTTCACATCAAAACCAACATGCCTATCTAACAGGAAAATCATGCGAGACAGCACTTTATCAGCTTGTTTCAAGGCTTGACGAGTCTCTAGCAAACAAAGAAATTGCACTATGCACTTTTCTAAACATCGAAGGAGCCTTTGACAACACGTCCGTCGAAAGTATGGTCTCTGCGGCCACTCGAAGAGGCATTGACGAAACCACCTGCAGGTGGATACACTCAATGCTTCACAACAGACAGGTCCAAGCCAACATGTTCGAGGAAACAGAGCAGGTTGAAATTTCCAGGGGTACCCCACAGGGGGGAATATTCTCCCCCCAACTGTGGGACATGGTTGTAGATAAACTGCTAATTTCTCTGAATAACCAAGGGTATTACTCTCAAGGGTATGCAGATGACTTGGTCATCCTCATCAAGGGAAAGAATACTCGAACAACCTCAGAGCTAATGCAAAATGCACTGAGGACAGTAGAGGAATGGTGTAACAGAGAGAGCCTGAGGGCAAATCTGAACAAAACAACACTTATTCCCTTCACCCGGAAAAGAAACTTGGGAGATCTCATACCTCCCAGACTATTCGGTGAAACATTACAAGTAGTAGAGCAGGTGAAATATCTAGTTGAAGGAACGGGAGCAGGAATACTTGGGGTAAGGCCAAGAAGGGATTACATAATACCACTTGGCGAATGCTCCACGATATTCCAAGCTGAAACACATGCTATTATGGTATGCATTCAAAAGAATCTAGAAAGTGGTTATAGGAAAACATCTACATTCTATCTGACTGTCAAAGTGCTATCAAAGCACTCAACTCCATACAGATAAAGTCCAAACTGGTCTGAGACTGCCTCCAGAACCTCATCGAGCTGGAAAAACACAACAAGGTCACCTTGATGTGGGTGCCAGGTCATAGAGGCATTGAAAGCAACGTCAAAGCGGACCAGCTAGCTAGACAAGCACCTGAAACGCTATTCACAGGGCCAGAACCTGTACATGGGATTAGCAAAAACCAATGCAGGACCCTGATCGACTAGTGGATAAAAAGAAGACACCAACAATATTGGGATCAAACTGTCGGGCAAATACACAGCAAAGTCATGGTAGGGCATCCAAACCGGACCCTGACGGCTGACCTTCTGAACCTGAACAGAACGAAGGCTCTATTGACTGGACACTGCGGCCCAAGAAAACACCATGGGAGTACGCAGGGAAACCGTGGAGTGTAGGCTATGTGATGAAGAGGAGGAAACAGCCTCTCATATTATCTTCGACTGTGACGCCCTAAGTAGTAGGCGACACAGAACCTTTGGAGAGATCAGCCCGGAAACAGGCATGAATCCGAAGAACCTTATCAACAGGCTTCTAAACCTAATTAAAGGCACAAACCTGTTTGAATGAGGAACCACTGACGACAGAGTGATACAATAGACCCCAGCTGGTCGCAGTGTCAAGGAAAGCTAAGTGCCAACCCTGTCTCTGGCTCGTCAGCTTTCAACCAACCAACCAACCAACCAACCAACCAACCAACCAACCAACCAACCAACAACAAATTTATTACATCGTAAAAAAGCGTGGGGTGCTTTTTAAGATATTCTCATAATGATTCTACTTTTACCAATATCTGTCCATGAAATATTAACAACAATTGACATCAAGCACTGTATTATTATCTCAAACTCATTTGAAATTATTTTCTACTTTTTAGTTTAGTTTTCTATTAAAGCGTGTTCTTTAGTTTTTAAACTATTTTTTTTCCTATGTTTCTCTTTGTGTTGTTCAATTCCAATTATCTTGTTTTCTCATTTGGTAGCCATAATTGATATGACAGCAAAAGTAATGCTTTGTGACGACAAATTCAATAAAATATTTTCGTCTCCTAGGGATGGAAATAAGGTTAATCACGATTTATGCATTTGTAACAGAGAAAAGAAACATCCATTTTCGTTAACTTAATTCGAAAACTATCGGATTCCCCATAAAAAATTCCCCCCCCCTTTCTCACCCCTTCGGGCGTTGAATTTCTGAAAACATTGGAAGAACTATTTCTTCATTTGTAACAATGACCTCGAATACCAATTTTCATGATTCCAACTTGAAAACTAACGGAATCCTCATAAAAATTGTATCTTCTTTAGGGGTTGAATTTCTGAAAACGGTGAAAACGTATTTTTTATAACAAAGACCTCAAATAACAATTTTCTCGACCCTTATATGGAAACAAATGGAATTCCCATACACCCCATTTACCCCTTGAAAGGTTGAATTCCTGAAAACGCTGGAACAGATATTTCTTTCTTTGTAACAAATACCTCAAATACTGATTTTTATGACTCTAACTCAAAAACTAACGAACTTACAATCCTCATTTCGCACCTCATTCCACCCCTTCAGGGGTCAAATTTCCAAAAACACTAAAACATTTTTTTTTTTAAACCAACCCCCATTTTGACTCCTTTAGGGTTCAATTAAAAAAAAACTGACATATGTGTTCTTTGATTGAAAAGAAAATCCCAAATACCAATAGCGTGTAAGAGAATGAAATGTTTTTGAAAGTACTCACAGCAAACATAAGAAAATCATTGACTGCCTGGGCAAAAGTTGTGCATAAGTTTTGTATGGCCTTTTTTTGGAAAAAGCAACCATACCAATGTAGCAACAGATCGGTAATACTTTCAACATAAATTATCTTCCGAGTGGTCGAGCGGTCTGAGGAGCGGGATTCAAACTGGTTCACGAAAAGGAGCGTGTGGGTTCAAACCCCAGCTCTGGCAGATTTTTTCTTAATTTTTTCTTCGAAACTGAAAAATGAATTGTTTGGGACAAATATTCGTCTCAAAACAATTCATTCCTCATGTCCAAGAAAACCTGGCCACTCGAGTAACAGAATGAAATGTTTTTACAGGCTTTTATTTAATTTCACAAATGTATGTATGTTTAGTTCAAATCTTTCAAGTGACATTTGACCCACTTCTAGTTGTCCAATTAACGTGAAATTTGGCAGGTGTTCATAATTCCGGTGATAATGCATTATGGAATTTTTGCCATAGAAAAAACATAATGGCGGCTCCAATATGGTGAACGAGTTTTGTGATTACAATTCTATTCCATTCAAAATTAGTATGTGGTGATTTTTGGGGAAGGAAATCATGATTTTTTCGTCAAAATTCATGAATTCAAGATGGTGGCTTCAAAATAGCGATGGGTTCTGTGGTTATAGCCCTATGCCAATGGTGTGTGGGGGTTTTTGGGGTCAATGATCTTGATTTTTTGTCAGAATTCCCAAATTCAAGATGGCGGATCCAATATGGCGACGACTTTTGTGATTATAGTCCGTATCCATTCAAAATTGGTGCGTGGGGGATTTTGGAGTCGGACATCTTGATTTCTTAGTCGATATTCATGAATTCAAGATGGCGGCTACAGTAAGGCGATTTTTCTCAATTTTCATTGAATTCTTCTAAGTCATTCATGGAATTCGTCATCTAATTGTATACTGTTGGAAATGTATAATCTACGAACCCAAACTACCCCTATTTTGAATGGAATCAGGTCATAATAACGAAACACATTGTGTTCCATATTGAATTCATGAATTTCGACTGAGAAATCATGATATCCGACTCCAAAAACCCTCACACACCAATTTTGAATGGACGGCCTAAAATCACAAAAGTCATCGCCATTTTGTAGCCGCCATCTTGAATTCGTGAATTCTACAAAAAATCATGATCTTTGACCCCAAAAACCACAACATACCAATTTCTATTGGAGTAGGGCTATAACCACAAAACTCATCGCCATATTGGAGCCGCCATCTTAAATTCATGAATTTTGTGAAGAAATCATGATGTCCGACCACAAAAACCCCCACATACTGATTTCACATATTGGAGCCGTCACCTGCTAAATTTAACGTTAATCGGACAGCTAGAAGTGGGTCAAAATTCACTAGCAAGATTAGAACTAAACATACAGACATTTGTGAAAATAAAAAAAAACGTTTAAAAACATTTTATTCTGTTACTCGATCGGCCAGGTTTTCTGCAGCCAGCTCTTAGACATGTGAAATGATTTGTTTTGGGATGGATATTCGCCCCAAACAAACCATTTCTCAATTTTGAAGGAAAAAATAAAAAAAAAAAGATGCCAGAGATGGGGTTTGAAACCACACGCTCCTTTTCGTGAACCAGTTTGAATCTAGTGCCTCAAAAGACAATTCATGTTGGGAGTATTACCAATCTATTGCACATTGGTATGGTTGCTTTTTCCGAAAAAGGGCCTTAAAAAACTTATGCACCACTTTTGCCCAGGCAGTCAATGATTTTCCTCATGTTTGCTGTGAGTACTAACATTTAAAAAAAATCCAATCCGTTACTCGATTCCAGGATTTCCGCAACCCGCTCTATGTCATCATAGGAATACGATGTATGGGTCCAGCGGTTTGGTCTGGGCGTTGATTGTCAGTCTGTGAGTCAGTCAGTCAGTCAGACAGGACCATTGATTTGACAACGAAAGTAATGCTTTGTGAAGACTTTTACGAATTGACTAACCCCTCTTCACTCCTTCGGGGGTGGAATTTTCGAATAAGGTTCAACATGTGACAAGCTATATATGTCAAGTCAGAACGTCATCCATTTGTCAGCAACAGTTTGTGAAATCTACCTCTTCCGATTGGAGCACTATCGTTTTTTTGTTCTATTTGCAGTTATATTATGTTTTCTTCACCCTCATTCAATCTTTCGGTATACATAATGTTGAGATTTTAAACATCAAAGCATTTGTTTTATTTATAATAGTTAGGATTTACCTTATTTTTATTGGTGATGAATTTTTGTTATATTGTTCATCATAATCCTCAATTTCCTCTAATGATTATCGTTCCCTTTTCATTCATAATTTACTTGAATATGAATTTTCCAATGATTCTTGAAGATAAAGGAAATAAAGTATAGGGTTTGTATATGAAATGTAATGCAAATTTTTATTATTTATATTATTGCATAAAACACAGAATACATTTTTTTCGATGATGGAATGAGAGAAAGGAAAACATTAAGGTATTTCCTGATATCATTGTTGGATGAATAATTCAATCAAAAGGAATATTGTCCTAATGAAAATTTTAAAACAGCTGAAATTCTGGGTTCAGGAATTTGAAAGTATGAAGTATCCATTGAGCAATTCTTTACCATGCCACAATGCTAAAAATAAAAAAAATCCAAAAATTCTTAAAATTTTCAGCTACAACTCTAGAAGAATAAGAGACACAAAAAACATTTCGCATGAAATTTGTAGCTTGTTTTTGAAAATTTTACGATAAATCATGTCGTTTGGGAGATTTTCCACTTGTAGTCTAACGCCAGGTTGAAATTACACGGGAACCAAAAATTGCCCCAATTTTTATATAACCAGACTAGCCAGTCGATGTTCCTCGCTACTGAGGGCTGTTCAAAATGGAATAATTAATAAAAAAACGTTTTATAGACAATCTTTTATTCAAATGCACTAAAAAGTGAAAAATAATTGCTTTTGATGTGTGACGTAGGTTATTCCGTGAGTTATAGATACAAAAGCTTGTCGCGCAAAGTTTTCAGTTCGAATACAAGAGCGACAAGCTTCTGAATCTATAAATGATAACCTACGTCACACATCCAAAGCAATTAGTTTTAACTTTTCAGTGCATTTGCAGCTTGTCTTTGGGAAGTTTTTTCAATAATTATTTCATTTTGTGCTTTTCACTACTCAAGTACGCCTCAATCTATGCATTTTTGTTGAAGCATCGTTATTATTCTGAGTTATCTAGTCCTTCAATGGGGAGACCATCTGAAGAATAACCCATCCGCCATCTTGCAGTTGCCACCTTCAATTTATGAATTTTAAATCAAAATCGATAATCTTCGACTAAATTCATAATTTACGACCCCAAAAACCCCGATATACCAATTTTGATTCGAATCGGACCATTATTACAAAACTCGTCCGCCATCCTGAATTGGTGAAGTTTGATAGAAAATTCATAACCTCCGATCCTGAAAACACCCACATACTAATTTTGAATAGAATCGGTCCATACACACATAGATTATTGGCCATCATGGAGCCTTCATTTCGATTTCATGAATTTTGAAGGAAAATTCATAATTTCCGACACCGAAAACCCTCACGTACCAATTTTGAATAGAATCGTATCATCGATATCATCGAGATATCATCGTCCATCTTGGAGCCGCCATTTTGATTTTATGAATTTTGGAGAGAAATTCATAATTCCCAACCCTGAAAACCCCCACATACCAATTTTGAATCGAATTGGACCATAAACCTAAAGCTCGTCCGCCATCTTGGAATGCCATTTAATTTTTTTCTCTTACAAAAATTCCAAGGGTCGCCATTTTATTTCTATAGATATTGACAAAAAATTCATGATCTCCGACCCCGAAAACCCCCGTATACCAATTTTGAATCTAATCGGACCATGGTTGGTTGGTTGGTTGAAAGCTGACGAGCCAGAGACAGGGTTGGCACTTAGCTTCCCTTGACACTGCGACCAGCTGGGGTCTATTGTATCACTCTGTCGTCAGTGGTTCCTCATTCGAACAGGTTTGTGCCTTTAATTAGGTTTAGAAGCCTGTTGATAGGGTTCTTCGGATTCATGCCTGTTTCCGGGCTGAGCTCTCCAAAAGGTTCTGTGTCGCCTACTACTTAGGGCATCACAGTCGAAGATAATATGAGAGGCTGTTTCCTCCTCTTCATCACATAGCCTACACTCCACGGTTTCCCTGCGTACTCCTATGGTGTTTAGGTGTTTTCTTAGGCCGCAGTGTCCAGTCAACAGACCTATTATTATACGAGCCTTCGTTCTGTTCAGGTTCAGAAGGTCAGCCGTCAGGGTCCGGTTTGGATGCCCTACCATGACTTCGCTGTGTGTTTGCCCGACAGTTTGATCCCAATATTGTTGGTGTCTCCTTTTTATCCACTCGTCGATCAGGGTCCTGCATCGGTTTTTGCTAATCCCATGTATAGGTTCTGGCCCTGTGAATGGTGTTTCAGATGCTTGTCTAGCTAGCTGGTCCGCTTTGACGTTGCCTTCAATGCCTCTATGACCTGGCACCCACATCAAGGTGACCTTGTTGTGTTTTGCCAGCTCGATGAGGTTCTGGAGGAAGTCCCAGACCAGTTTGGACTTTATCTGTATAGAGTTGAGTGCTTTGATAGCACTTTGACAGTCAGATAGAATGTAGATGTGTTTTTTCCTATAACCACTTTCTAGATTCTTCTGAATGCATACCACAATAGCATGCGTTTCAGCTTGGAATATCGTGGAGCATTTGCCAAGTGGTATTATGTAATCCCTTCTTGGCCTTACCCCATGTATTCCTGCTCCCGTTCCTTCAACTGTCTTTGAACCGTCTGTATACCAGACTATGTCCGCAGTTGATTGTGATTCTATACTCGGGGCCCATCCAGATCCATCAATTCGTGTTTCGAATGGTTTTTCGAATGAGTATAGGGGTTGCATGTAGTCTGAAATCATTTCAAGTTCTTCGATGTTGATTACATGAGTGATTCTGGTATGTCCAGTTGTTCGGATTCTCTAGTTTTTTGTTTGTTTCAGTCTGTCTGCACTCATCCTGGCCTCTCCAATGGGATGTAAGTCAAGGGGTTCCAGGTTTAGGATTATTTCCATTGCAGCTGTTGGAGTGCTATTCATTGCACCCGTGATACAGAGACAGGCAAGCCTCTGGTTTTTGCCTGTCTTTGATTTGTCTTTGGCCACCATAAGAGTGAGCCATAAGTTATTCCATAAACACAAAGCTTGTGCGCCATCTTGAAGCCGCCATCTCGAATTTTTGAATTTGAATTCATAATCTACGACCTCGAAAACCCCCACATACCAATTTTGAATCGAATCGGACCATAATCACAAAACTCGTCGGTCATTTTGGAGCCGCCATCTTGAATTTATGAATTTTGACAAGAGTTTCAGCTGTTTTGTAATTTTTGTTGGATTTTGGTGGAAGTTCATTTGAATTAATTGGATTAAATGGAAATCACCATCATTTAGCTCAGGTTCAATATTGGATAAGTCCTTAGGTGATTTACCCCGAATAGATGTAGCATAATGTTACTGAAGATACTAGTATCAAAATTCACAGAACTTTCCATACTATTCGCACCATAATATTTTTGTTTGGTATGTCAACCCTCTACAAAATGAAGAAAAAGAAACAATATTTATAAAAGACATCAAACGTGTAGTAGTCCACATCACCGAATTACTGCTGAAATTCTGATTATCTTCCATGTATTTGCAATCCAGGAAGATATATAATCTTTCAAACTTCAGTGTGTATCGAGAAGTATTTTTTATTTAATCATCTGTCTTCCTTGAGAGCAATACCAATTACTGATAAATTGAATATTCTCTCCACAGACGAAAAATAATTATTAATTAGTAACTTAAACTATTACAATTGGATAGATTTTCTAGATTAATTCAATTTTCTTCAGATTTCGGAAGGTTATTATATTCAGAAAAACCAATTACCGATGGCTTTTCTTCCAAAAAAATAAGTTCTTGTTGTTTTCTCAATGTGACGGACCCCATTCTATTGAATTAATAATTATCTTGTCTTGTCGAGGGAAGACCCTTTTGCCTGGTCTCGTCCAAAGTGATCCATCCTCATTTCTCGTCTTGATTTATTCGAGAGAAATTTTTTATCTTTTCTCGAACAAGACAAGACGTAAGAATTCCTTGTTTTGGCGGCATCACTAATTATAATCTACATACGAATTATCTGGATCGCATTTAATTAAGTACGTTGACAAACTTCGGGAGGTAATTCTTTGGAAGATTTCAGAATGAAAAATTCATATAAACATAGGTCTCAAAAGGCTTGGTTTTTGGTGTTTACTACGACATTTTTGACAATAATAAATTCAAATTAGGCAAGAACAACCCTTTCAACAGTGCCCACGATACAAAATAATTCGTTTCTAAAACAATTCACAGGGTCCTCTTTTTTTCCGAGTTAAGCCTTGTTCAACTCTTCAAATTTTTTTTCCGCCACCACTGACGGATTATGAGAAAAGAATATTCAATGTTGTTTTATTTAACATATTTTTGTTTTCCTGAAGTTTTATTAATGCAAACATTTTTCCAGTATCGTATAATATAACGAAATTTGAGAGGCAAACATTCTCACAAACTTCGAGGGGCGATTCTTTGGAAGATTTCAGGGTGAAAAGTTCAAATAAACATATGTCCCAAACGGATTGGTTTTCGAGGTATAGGGTGATCAATATACATTTTTCTCAAGAGTTTTTGGACTTTACTTTTGTTATAATATACAACTTTGTGCAATACATATTGACCCTGAGTTCTGATGAAAAATGTATGGGTGCTCCAGAACATTACATTTTCTCTACACGAGCAGAAAAATTCCATTATGTTATGCGATACTGGAAAAATATTTGCATTCATTTTTTCATCATAGCTTCTAATCCGTACAAGCAAATGAAAAACTTCAGGAGAACAAAAAGATGTGAAATGAAACAACATCGAATATTCTTCTCTCATAATCTTTCAGTGGCGGCGAAAAAAATAATTCTGAAGGGTTGAACAAGGATTTACTCTAAAAAAAGGAGGGCCCTGTGAATTATTTGAGAAATACATTATTTTGTATCGTGCGCACTGTTGAATGGACGTTACTTGTCTAATTTGAATTGATTATTGTCGAAAATGTCGAAGTAAACTCGAAAAAATCTTGAAAAAAAATTATTTTGATCACCCTACCCTGTACCTCGAAAACCAAGCCGTTTTGGATATATGCTCATATCAACTTTTCGTCCTGAAATCTTTCAAATGATAACCTTCTGAAGTTTGTCAACGTACTATATTAACACCCTGTATATATCCCAGTTTGTAAGTCTCAACCAAAATTTTTGTTTTCTCATTCTAATTATTCACAGAAATCATTACACATTATGTTTTGAAATCGAATTCATAGTGCTTTCCACTGCGTCCATGGGCAATGAATGGGTAATTGATGACAATAATGATTCTAATTTTACCATTTTTTAGTGTCATATGTGTATTTATTCAGAGTACTGACTCAGAAAATTGGTCGGTAAATTAACTTTTTTGTCTCAATTTGGACATCATAATTGATTATGATAGGGTATAAATAAATCCAAATCAGACCATTTGATACTATAGATGTACTAAATTTTATCGAAATGAAATATATCTTTGCAGTTATTTGTGCCTTGGCGTTGACTATGGTAAATACATATTTTTTATATTTTCAGTCAGCCTAGTCAGTTGCATTCCTTCTACATTGAGATGAGCTTATCGTAAATTTTTATTATTGATTATCAATAGAAAAAAAAAGTAAACTTCCTTTTTTTTGCGTAAAATAGGTTTTTTTTGTGTAACAATTTCATAACGGATTGGCTTCGACGTTTCATCATTTCCTCATTCTAAAAATAGTTCTGCCTAAATCTTATAAATACATTATTATTATTATTTGAATATTATTTTCTTCATTATGAAAATAATTCTGCGTTAATTTCACAAATACATTATTATCATTATTTGAATATTATTTTCCACATCATGAAAATAGTTCTACCTAAATTTTAAAAATACATTATTATCATTATTTGAACTTTATTTTATATTTATTTCAAAATTAGGTTATTTTTTGGGAATATCTAGCAGAAAATGACTACTTCCCTGGCTAAAGCCATGCTGGTCATTGAACGACATCTGATAGATATTTTGAAAGGACCCTAACTTGAAAGAAAGAATCTGAAAGTAAAAATTTCATTTTTATTCAGATTGTTATTGGATTTTCTATTCCAGTCCTAATTAAGAACTTATATACGAGTGGATGAATGAGACAAAAAATAATGTTATGCAAGAAGGAGCACTCACCACCACTTACCAGAACCAATTTTTTCGACTCTTCACAAACGTCTATTTTGCATCATTAATGAAATATTTTTTTTTACGAATGTGGAATGTATGACTGACACGGCTTATTTTAACGAAAGACAATCAACTTATAATGAATGATAACTGAGTTTCCATCTTTGGAAAGTGAGAATGCTTCTAAAGAATGTGTTTCTTAATTTTTCCGGTCTTCCTGATGATCGTGGAAGCGTGAAACAGATTTTCGTCCACAAAAATGTATTGACCTAGTGAATACGATGCCAGTCTTGCATGAATGTTGCACATGATTTCTGGTCAGAGCTCCTCCTCCAAAACATTCATCCATATGAGTTCTTAATTAAGACTGGAAAAGAAAATCTAACAATATGAAAAAAAGCAAATATTTACTTTCGGATTTTTCTTTTTCTGAGTTAGGGTCCTTTCTCGATTCACAGAAAGATCTTTTTAATCAATATTCAATTGAGAATCTTTCCCTTTTTAACATGGAGGTATTCATGTTGAGATTATTTTGAACGATGCAAGATAATGACTTTATCTATTAGTCGCAGATGATTCCATATCAATATATTTATATAGTTGTCTTTATACGGGACTAATTATTTAAAACAAAAATAATTGTCCGACAGCCAAAAAATCAATTGTTAACAATTCAATGTGATCACCGGTTTGGCGGTTATAAAAGTGATGGTATTAAAAATGGGTCAAAATGACAAAGATCGAAAAAATGTATATTAATTATTTTTTCAGAATGCAACTCGGAGAAAAAAAGACACTGGTTATTACAATAAAAAAAAAAAATTTCAATATTCAATAGCCTTATTCAACTGCATTGCATGAGTTTATGTTAAGAATGATGGCGGTCTTGTCGTGTCACTATCCGTAGAATTTTCGAACAGCCAGTTTAGACGAACTATTGATAACTATTTAAACTTGATGAGTATTTTTAAAACTCTTGGTGATTAACATCACTCTCCATTTTCCATGAATAAAACTATTATGGAAAACATCTCGGAGAGTACATACGTTTTTCAACTGTTCTACATCACGAAAATGGCGTTGTTTCCTTTTTTTCTTCAAGTGAATTCATAAAAATAAATGACATGTATGATCTGTAGACCTATCAGGCCAAATGCTATCTGAATATGGACCCATCTCCAGCTCACCAAACTCATTGTTCAACTATTCTCCTACTTCATATGTAGAAAATATAGAAGCTCCATCAATACCGATACTCTGATGTGGAGATAATTCAACGATAGAGATATTTCAGTTTGAAAAATTTCGAATATCGTCTGCTACTGTGTGTCTGAAATATAAGAAACCAGTTTCGTTTATCTTTACCATACCATACCATACTTCTTACTCAAAACTATATTGGTGCTTGGCTCCAAAAAATCAATGTCGATAATAGTCTGCCCACTACTCGAGAAGTAAAATTAACTTAATCGGAAAGTAGCACATTGTACAATGCACGAAAATTGAATGAACTCTGGCTCATAGTACTTGCACACAAGGTGGTTGATATGGATGAGAATTAAAAGAACAAAGTTCCCAAGAACATTCATTTGTTAGCCATAAATTGTATTATCTCCGTTTTATACTCGGGTTATGTTTATGATAACAATGTCAAGAATTTACCCGCCCCTTAGAAATGTTCTTTATTGATTTCAGCAATTGATAACGAACTGGCAAGTGTTCGAATTATCCAACGTTACTTATTTTCGATATGCAAATATTGATTTGGTTGGGATCTCATCGTTGTAATTAAAATATAGGTACTCTTGTGAATTTAGTACATACCTTGGCAGTATTGAATGCGTACATTATTATCGGTCGTTTGTGAATTGATGTAGGTTATATGGAAGGAGCATGCGAGGGATGAATTTGTTGGTATTTGGTACCTTCTTTGCATATCACTGGAATAGGGGTAATGGGAGTTTATTCTATGAGTTGTGTGGTTATTGGAGATTTTGGATTTTGTTGAACTATTGTTTTTTTGTGTGTATGGCAGTTCTGAGTAATTACAAGAGGGTGTATAGATTTGATTCAAATTGCTGATGTCTGTTCTGTTGTTTAAAGCATTTGTATATTTTATATACCGGGTGAGTGAAATTCGAGTAGATGCATGGGGATCACAGAAACGGTAAGAGCTACAGAGGGGGTTGAATGGAGGCAAAATTGCGTATTATGGAGCTCATTACTATGATGTTGAGAAATCTGAGCTAGCCCTCTCACTTTCAGAGATTACAGGAAAAAACAAAAAATTTGATTTTTGTTTTTCACTTATATCTGCTTCAATACAATAGATTTTCAGAAACTGTTTGCACATTGTTACTGCAACTTCCAATGGGTTGTAAAAATATGTAAGCGAAAGTGTTCTACAGGGTGTTGTTTTCCCTGGGCCACCCCTAACTATGAAATTTTAAATACGGACCTGGATTTTTTATCACTTTTTTTGGGCTTCAATGGTCATAATCATGAGACACAACTCATATAATGAAGTCCCATCACCCCTATCCCAGTGATAGGCAAAGAAGGCACCAAATACCAACAAGTTTATCTCCCGCATGCTCCTTCCTTATAACCTTATTCACAAACGAAATTTCTAAAGTCATGTACGTCATCTAATGGAATGCATCAATTAAATTTATAGAAACGCACCTTACATATCATGAGCCCAGGCACAATGAGTGCAATACTCAGACATTACCTTGTTACTCCACACACAGGAACGTTAAGTTCATTTGACCACTCAGGATTACCACAGTGATATCACAAACAGGCACGTTACACATCATTAGGATTACTACATCACCGTGTTACTTCACACACGGCCAACAGAAATTATAAAGTCGAGTAGCTTTTCACGGAGACATATTGTAGGTCACTCCATGCATCAATGACATATAACTTGAAAGAAAGAAAAGTGCCATGTGAAGTGGAATGAATAGAAAAATCGAATTAAACGGTTTTCTTCACATAAAGGATTCAATATAAAATTGAACCAGAAAATGGTAGATCTCAGGTGAAAAACAACTACTTTCCTGGCAAATACCCGCAGAACATTGAATGATATTCACCTGAAAATCCATGCATACTTCCATAAAATATCAATGGACATTGAATGCAAATGTTTCTTTCTGATAAGCTCGATTATGTTTAATTTATGTCGTGTTCACCTAACAATCCGCATACCGGTTTCAGGCTTCTTGGCCCTCATCAGTACGGAGTAGTCAACCAGCCAAAGGTGCAAAGAACTCTGGCTGAAGTGAGACACAACGTAAACAAACCATCATCGATCTTGTAACACCTATAGGTACGCCGGAAAAGATAAACTTTAACTGGCGGTACCTAGTGACAGGTGAATATCATTCAATGTTCTGCGTGGTATTTGCCAGGAAAGTAGTTGTTTTTCACCTGAGATCTACCATTTTCTGGTTCAATTTTATATTGAATCCTTTATGTGAAGAAAACCGTTTAATTCGATTTTTCTAGACATATAACTTCTCACACAAGCACGTTATAGGTCATTGATCATGCATAATACAATGTATCCGTGCTTTGGTAGTCTATGTCAAAACAATGTTTTGTCAATGCGTCACGACTCTGCCAACCTGTAGGGTGTTATAATTAACCGCGACGCGGACTGCAACAACATAAGATTCCCATTTTTATTCCACTGTACATCTACCTGTTAGTTTTTAGCAGAACATTCCATAATTTACAATATACCGAAAATCATGTCAACGAATTTTCTGTTTATATCCAAACCGCTGAAAAGTTGAGACCTACAAAATATCAGAAATTTGGAAAATTTGGTCGAGAACTATATCCCAAAGATTGGTAGAACTTAGGACTCAGACAAAGAAACAATCTGAAATCAGATATTTTTGCACTTCCAACCTCACGTCCGATTTTTGTCTCTCTGTACTATTTTATTGAAATGACTCCGAAATGAGCAGTGAAATTATTGAACATCAAGCACATGGCTTTGCTTATGCTTTTTGCATCTATAATGAAATCATTATCAATCTGGCCCAATGAGTGTATTGCTTTCAAGGTCCATACAGAAAAATTATTTCTCTCTCAGAAACAAAACGGTCGAACATATTTCTACGTTTGTCTGATTGCATGCATTGATTAAATTATATGCAGTGATGCCAGTGTGACGAAATGATATAACCTCAATTCTATAATCAATCAATTTTTATTATTGGTAGTCGGTATCAAACGTAAAGAAGGGAACACACCCAACCTAACTCGTCTTACCTAGCTATCTAATCAAGATCTACCACCTACCGAGCAGACACTGACTGATTTATCCAACGACGGTAGCGAATATCTTCACATCATCACGATATCCAAGATTCTTAGGTTGTTAATATAATATGAATTTATCGAATATAATGAGATATAAAATTGTCGCTATGGTTTCTCTGTAAACTTTGGGTGAATAGTATTTCGGAGTTGGGGGACATATTTTGTATGCTCATTTTCAGCAGGAAAAATAGGTTTCCTATTCTTAGGAAAAGCCTTTTCAAATGGTGGTTGATATGACCGACCATGAAAAGTCGTCAACATCTACTTTCGACATGTGTTGTTTTGTTGTTTTTTTGGTAACTAATTCTTGAAAAATATGCCGGTAAATGAGCTTTATTACCAATCCGATTACGTTAAACTGTAAGCTCGTTCGTGACAGGAGGTCGAATGGACGGACGCACAGACAGAAAGACAAACAGACAGACCTACAGACAGACTCACAGATAGACAGACAAAAATACAAACAAATACACTGATGGATCAACCTATGGACCAACACAAAGTAACACCAGAAACTGTTGTGTGAAAAAGTAAAGTTGAATTTGTAACATGACAAAATTTGTGAAATCTGGTAAGATCAATCTTGCCGACAAAAATGAATGTGAAATCAATCAACATAGATCCACTTGAGATTTGGAGAGTTTATACTTCAGTTCAGAATACAATTCCTGGACTAAGGTTGAATTTGGCATCTCAATAATAGATGTTTCACTACTTATTTCCATATATTGAAACGTTGCCTCTGTTATGGTGAAATTGTGTTTATTCAATTAGTCTAGGCCAGTCATGGATGAGCCAACCATAACATCTATAATTTTTTTTATAGAGTCAAATTGGCGTCAACGCTCAAATCCCAAGCATGCCAAGTATACCAGGTATGCCAGCTGGAGGGGGCCAAGGAGCAGGATCAGGGACATTGGGAGGAGGATTCGGAATGAATGGAGGCTTCAATTTTGGGGCAGAGGGTAAAGCTGGGGGTGAAGCTAGCGGTGGCGGTGCTTCAAAATGAGGATCGAAAATATAAATTTGTAATGAACAAATGTAGTTGTTGATAGAAATTAATTATTTAATATATTTCTTGAATACATTTTTTTGTGTGTTTCATATTATATTCTGACATAATGGTAACAGAAGTACCATCAACAAAAGTTTTTATGATTTTAGACCGGCTGGCTTGATAACCAATTTGTTGATTCAGTAATATCAAGAAAATACAGATTCCCTGCCAAAAATACCACATGAAACCTCATGGAAAAATATAGACGAATTATGAGAATTTATAAGGATCTATGAGGAAAGTCTGTAATCTATACGTACGTTATCCCTGGCACATAAACTTTTTGAAAGTTCATATGAGGACTTATAAGTAGATGTAATTTATAAGCATACCCGAATACATGGTATACGAGATTGTATCAGGCAGTGGTTGTTTGAGGAGACTCTGATATTCGATCAGATATTCCACTTTCAATCTCAACGATATCATATGCACATTCACAAGCTTGTGAACATATTAGAAATGTGTGGAAATTCACAACTATAATCTTATTGGGTATCTTGTGGAGACAGTGGGTTCAGGATACGATGGTTTGGATCAGGAATTCCTTATAAAATTGTATGCGATTCCTATAAGCTAATACGACCCAAAATCACTGAGAATCCACAAGTGTCGATAAGAAAACAAGGATACAGAGTATGAAAGTTTGTATTAGGCAGTGGTGGTTCGAAGATACTATAAGATTCGATGAGGTATTCCAATTTCAATTACAACGATAATCTATGCCCATTCACAAGCTTGAGGACCTATGAGAAATTAACAAATTTAATCTTATTGGGTAACGTGTGGAGAAAGTGGTGGGGTACCTGTTCAAACAAACTTATTCTATTACATATTTCGTTAAGCAAATATTCGGTGCCAGGCGTTTTTATCCCCGGACAAAATATCCCTAACAAAATATCCCTGACAAAATATCCCCATGACATATTATCTCCGGACAATTCAACTCATGTATAAAAAATCGCATATGCCACAGTGCAATTGTCAGTTTGACAGCGGCAAAAGTTAGCTGCAACTTTTACAGCGACAAATGCACTAGTGGTTTTTTCACTTATTCATTTGTTTATCAATTATCGCGGTGTTGGTTGCCAAAATAAATGAAGTTTACATTGATATTTTTCTAAATTCCTTATTCATTAAATTTTCCTGCCGAATTACACTCGATGTTTGTATTGATATCGGGTAAATTTGTGTTGTTCAAATTCCAAACTGGTTCCTTTAGCAATTTGACTCGAAAAACTGTCAACATAAAAACGCTCCACCTTCGGTGTCGCGTTTTTAATAGTTAACAGTTTTTCTCGTCTAATTACTAGGCAAAAATTTCTTATTAAACAACCCAAATTGACCCGATAAAATACAAACCTCTCGTGCAATCATAAGTGACAAAATTTCCTTGGACTAAATATCCACATGATAAAAAATCCCTCCTGGGTATCAGGCGTTTTGATCTCCGGACAAAATATCTCCGACAAAATAACGAATCCACTTGGATTGGGAATACGTATCGTAATCAAAGAAATCGTGGAAAGCTCCGATTTGATATTTCGGTATGGAATTGCTTATGACACTGGTCTGCAGAATTTTTTTATTTTTTTCTCCTAATTTTTTTTATGCATGATAACATCATATTTGGTGCTCTAAACACGGAATTCAACATGCTAATAAATACAGCACATAGATTTCAAATACAATGTCCATTTAATTGAAAAACGATATTATCACAGTAACAACAAAATAAAAAAAGTGAAATAGACTACGGTCTAAGTTTTACAACGAAAAATGCTAATTTTACAGTCACAAGTTATAGAAATATTAGTATATTTATCGCATTATGCTAATATAATTCAAGTTATTTTGTAGTTTTTTTTTTTCAACGTTTCCATCGAAGTTTCTCCGTGAATCGACCAACAAAAATCAGCAAGCATTGCTGCTGACCATTCTCCATTGTAGCGTCTTTCAATATGCATAATATCCTGATGAAACCTTTCACCATGCTCATCCGATACAGCACCGAGATTTTCCGGTAAGAAATCTAAATGCGAGTTCAAAAAATGAATTTTTCCAACCTAAAATTAAATGGAATTTATAAAAAAATAGAAAACTATCTTATATTTATTATCGATGTTTATAAAAAAAATGGATAACCCACACATAAAATACTTGAAAAAAAATATATATATATATATGAATTTTGTGCAAAACTTACTAAAGTATTTGATATAGAACGTAAACAATTAAAAAACAAGTTTTCAACTAACTGTTGTAAAGTCACAGTGTATACTGCGCAGGCGCATATGTACTACCATAGAAATCACTTCCGGCACTTTCCTTCTTTCTCTTACGACTAGCAAAAACCTATTTCGGATGTATATACATTGTTTATAATGTTAACGCATGAAACGAATTAAAAAAAACCTAAATTTACGATATTTTGGAAAAAATTCATATCGAAAAATCTAGACGTGATAGAAAAAATTGGCCGTAGGGAACAGATTCAGAGCATCAAATTCATATTTATGACATCATTTTTTGAGGTAGGATTTTGTTGCAGACCAGTGTGATTTGTTGCGAACTAATAATCCTACGGAGAGATGGCACAATCGTTTAAATCGAAATATTGGTGTTAAACATGCTTCTATCGGCGTCTTTCGAAAGTCTATCAGAGTTGAACAAGTCAACACTGAATTCAATATTATTCAGATTGATACTGGTGTGAATGTTATTTGATTATCTGTATTTAGTTTCAATGTTTATTTTATTCATTAGATAACATTTTTATTTAGTATTTCTTTGATTAATTTGGAGGTATTAAGAAAAATTTTACAATTGTTTATTTGTATTTATGTTATTTATGTAATTTTTTTCTAATGATTTCAAACTGAAAATAATTATTTGTCTTTTGTGTGCGGGTGACCGTTTGTCCAGGAATATTTCGTCTTGGGGGTCTTATGCCTGGGGATGTTTTGTCTTGGGAAAAATTTATCATGGAGATATTTCGTCCGGGGATATTTTTTCGGGAATATATTTTATCCGGAGATAATAACGCATGGATCTAATATTCTCGAGCATACGATTGGAAACATATTTCATTACATATTTCGTTCGATGATATGAGATATCTCTGCTGAGACACCTGCAGATAGAGAATCGTTAAAGAATTGTTCAGACTGAAACTTGATAAAACGATCAATGGGTTATTCACAACGATAACTTTGTATTTCCTTGGACCACCTAAGGCAGAGAAATATAATTTTTCTCGTCCGATTGAGAAACTCTGAGATGGAAACTTTGAGATAATTAATTTCTGCGTAGGATTTATCGAGATCGCCGTTGAAGGTATAATAAGATAAAAAATACCAACGTAAAAAATTGGGAATAAAAAATGGGCCTAATTGAAAGTTTTGGAAAACAGGGGGAGTTAATTTATTTTTATGGAGGCGGGCAAGAGTCGGTCAGGGTCCGCAAAATCGGACGGTTGAGTGGGCAAAAGGGAGACCCGTCGACTGTTTAAGTCGAGGTTGCGTCGCGACGCCCTGGATCGAGAGTTAAGTACCGTTTTCGGAGTTAACTAGGAGACGCGTGTGTAAGCGTAAAACTCGCTACCGAACGGTAAAAAGTTACGAATGACGGTGATTGTGCATTGGGAAATAATCCATGAATTCATGGATTTGGTGGATTTTCTGCCACTGGTTTATCTTGGAATAGCAGCCCAGTAGACAGGGTAAGCAATTTGAAGCTGTCTGTTAATGAAACTAACCACTTATAATTTCTGGGGAGGATTTCTTTTTGATTTTAATTTTTACCAAAGTACGCTTCTTGCGAATGAGAATAATCGATACAGGGTACTTGTCTCTTTCCACTCCATTCTGAAAAATGGTTACAAATTTGTTTTCGAAATGAATACTTTCTATTATTTTATGTTTTTTTAGATTTATTTTTACTGAATTATTTTGATAGTTGAATTACGAATTTGCTTTGGTATGTTTAATTTTTAATTTTCATTACATATATATATATATATATATATATATATATATATATATTTTCAAGTTGCCCTCCATTTCTCTTACGTCAGGGAAGTTACAGTGAGATCTAAATGACCTGCCTTTGCGCGCAGGCCGAACTGATGTCTTTTTATTTTCTATTAAAAACACACTGTCCTGAACATCAATGAAATAGAACTACACAGGGCAGATGTAACAAATGGTGTCAGTGGCTAAGATATTTTTTGATTTTTTCTAAGGAAGAGAATAGTAGTCCTATTGTAGAGAACTAGGAATGATAACTTTGATTGAATTGATTTTCTTGGCCCTATCTCAATTCATTAAGTGTATTCATACGGTGAGGCCGAATGTAATTGGATGAGTTTTTTCATAAAGGTAGAATTTCCATTGAAAAATTGGCCGAAAAACAGTATATTTTGTGAGTTGAAAGGTGCCCTGGGAAAATACATTTCATAGGTTGTTTCGAAGTAGCTCGAAATAAGACATTGAAGAAATATCTCCAATTTTTTTGCTAATTCGATGAAAATCTTACCAGTTGAGTAGATTTAACTAGTAAGTAGGGCAAATAGAGAACATTTTTCATCACTACAAAATCCTCCTTCACTTAAAATTAAATAATTATACTTTTGCCGACAGACTCTTACCGACGGAAAAAGTTCATAATTTTAAATTGAGTTTTGGCGCTCATTCCATGCTGTTGTTTTTCTATTCTGGTTAGGTTATTGAGTTAATATACAGGGTATTTCAGAGAAAAGGAACTTTTTTTTTCGGATTCTAGAATCTCTATTGGAATTCCAAGAATTTTGTTGATTTTTTTTAGTGTCAACACAGAAATAGTAAGGTATATTGGGTTGATTTAGAGCTCCTGGCTTGATATATTCAGTTCCAACGGTGGATTACATTTCTTTACGATGTCATATCGGAAAAAAAAAGATCGGATTACTTTTTTCAAATCCCATTTTTGTACTAAAGTAAAAACAATTAGTTTATGACTTGAATTATGGAAGTATTGCCTCAAGTTGAAGAATTGCAAGTAATTTTTTTATACGAAAAGTACATACAAAGAGGTACTTCGAATTATGGAGGTTTTTCTCAGAGGAAGAAAGGTAGGTGGGAGTTGCTTTTCCGCTAATGATTTAAAGTAAAATTATAGTTACTACTCCTCCCCAAACTACCAACACAACTACTTTGACAAGTACCAGCACCATTGGAGGCAATGTCCCGATTTCGACGACTGCACCTACAAGTTTGAGGATGCCAGCCCTGTATTCGCTGGGGATGGAAGCTAGTACCTTGGATAATTTTTCTGGGAAAGACGCGGAAAGATATTTTGAAAAGTTAGAATTGCGTTCAAAATTAGACGGGTGGGCAGAAGACGAAACTGTCAAATTACTCAAATTCAAGCTTATCGGGGGAGCTTATAACTATTAAAAATCGGATACAGGGTTGGACTTGCTCTCATATTTCGATCTTGAAAATAAATTTTTGAAAAAAATTACTCCATCTAAGCTACCGGGAGAAAGTCCATGGAACCTCAGTCGATGCTTTCAGAGACTCGATGAACAAGTATCGTCTTTTTGTAGGCGGTTACGTATCATAGGTGCAAAATTGCTACATGAAGATATGAGCGGAGCCACACCAGCAGAAGAAGCAGGAATAAGGAGAAAGAATGAGAAGCTACTTTTGAATCAGTTCAAAATCTGGTTACGTTAGGACTTGATGAAAGAAACAGGAGTATTGCTGTTGAGGAAAAAAAAATTGGATTTGGAAAAGGCGGGAAATTTGGTGAAACTCTCTTGATGATGCAAGGGAGAATGTCAAACATGAAGATCTCGACAGTGGAAACAGGAGAAGTTTGTGGAAAACCAGGACATCTAACTAGAGAATGTCGTGGGACAAAGAGCACGCAGCTCATGGGTTCGAATGTTTGTTTTTCCTGGAACTATGAGGGGCGCTGGGCACGAGACTGTCCTAGAAATGCACCAGGAGAACGCAAACCTGGATGCCAAAATTTTGGTAGAAGATTTCAAGGGGAAGCACGAAATTAGGGACCACCGATGGCAAGAGCTCCGGAATGAATGAGGCGCGAGGAGATGGGACCATCTACAGGTGCTTTTCCAAAACGGAGACAGAAATCAAGATTTTCCGCATCAGGTTTTTCCCGGGATGAAGAGAACAAGTGGCAGTGAAACTAAGAAGGCCGATATATCACTGGGCCATCAACGAAAATGGGGGAGAATAATTTTAGTATAGGCAACGACAGAATGAACGAATGTGATCAATTTACTATGATTATTCCGGAGGTGGCTTGTGAAGAAAATCAGGATATACCACATTTAATCCAATTGAGAATAAACGGAGAGTTATGTCATTGTTTAGTGGATACAGGCGCGGCAGTGACTCTCATACCGATTGGAATAGTTCAAAGACATAACATAAATACTTGGGACGCAGACAAATACAAACTAACCAGTGTGACTGGACATTCCCTGTGAACTTGGGGGACCGCCGTCATTTCAATAGGTCCCGAAGATGGAAAACATAAATTGAACCGCCATAGTTTGTGACAACGAAACATTGGGAAACTTGGAAGGGATTTCCTTTATGCAAGTTAAGCCTGTATCAGCTACGAAAATGAACCATCTGTGACAATGAGGAGGGAGATATTCTGATTTTTGTGCCAAGAAAGACCTTATAGTGATAGTGGCTACCATGACAAGAATATTGGACATATCACAACTTCGTTGGCGTTGGGTGTGAATAGAAATTCCGAATATATTGAGTCAATGGAGTTTATAAGAAGACGTGAAATCTATACTATACCAACGATATACCAAGGCAATGCCAAAAGAAACCTAATGCATGAAAGAGAAAATTAAAAAGTTCCTGGAGAAGCAATAGGTCTATTGGAAGGTACTTTGTGAGAAACGCCACCAGAGTGATATCGAGAAATGGAAAAAATGGCTTCAAAAAGTAAAAAGTTTCTTCGGCGACAAAAAATAAATAAGAGAACTTCAGCAAAAAAATGATGAAAACCGCCAAGCTAACCAGGAGCATAGAAAAGACTCAGCCGAAAGTATCGAAGGAAAAATTGAAGAAATTGTAGTAATATAAATTTAAACTGGAACAGAAAAGGGGGATACCGGGAAACAAATAGGAGGGAAGGTTAGTGTACCGGAACCCGTGAACAGGAAATCCAGGAGAACAAGGTTCGAGTTGAACCAAGTCTGGAAATTATATCAACCGAGAAACAACCAAGAGATCCAAAAGAAATATTTCAGGATTTCACCTCAATTGACACTACAATGAGCGCGGGTTGCTTCAGTGATCAAGAACAAAGATTGGTAACCGACATAGTCCTGGAAGAAGAGATAGTCATCCCCGCACGAAATGAGGCACTAGTGAATGCCAGACTTAGAACTAATAGGCTGTGAACCACTAATCGAAGGATATGGTTATGTACATGCAGCAAATTGTCTGATGGAAAATTTGACAAAGGCTTGAATACGAGTGGTGAATGTATCCCAGAAAGAAGTTAAACTGATGAAGAAACAGAAACTGGCTGAAGCAGTTACCTGTGGGACTATGGAAGAAAGAATGGTGGCGACCGACAGAATGAATGGAAAAATTGATTGATTGATTGCCAGAGCCGCATTTATTTCAATAGACAATTCATTTGATGATGGAAAACGTCTATGACGATGGTAGCGTTATGAAATGTGTTGAGAAACAGGAGAAATCAGTATTGAAAAGAACTTTAATATTCGAAAATATACAAAATGTCTATTTGACTTGACTACTTAACGTCAACAACTTTTTTTCCATCAACAATTGCATGTTAAATATATGGTAATATATTGGGTGTTTTCCAACATACTCCCACCTTTTCAATTCAATGAATTGAGAATTAAAAAAAAAACACTATATTTAAAAACGCTCGGGCACTTTCACTGTACGCCCATGTCTTGTAGTGACAGTCTGCTTCTCCATCTTGCCACCTTTGAGTTCTGGATCGGACTTGGGTCTATGTTCAATTTCTTCTTCTGGTTGTGGATCGGAATTGAGCTTTTGGTCAATTTCTTCTCATGGGTCGAGATCTTTTTTCTGATGAACGACTGTTTTTCCGAGTCTTATGATTTTTTTATTATTTGGACTCGAAATTTCTAAGGGGAAGAACCGTTGAAAAGGTCGAAGTAGTTATCCCCCTGACACTTCAACTTCAGCTGATCTTGCCGCATTATCTCTGCCAGAATAAATTTCAAGGACTTTTGCTGAAGGTCAATTCACGCTCGTTCTGTGACCATAAAGGACCAGTTCTGCTAGGTACTCCTTTCTGAATCTCCCCCTCAAATTGTCTCTCACATTTTGAAGATATTTTTGTCGTTCTAGTAAGTATTCTCTGTCTATCCTATCAAGGTCTGGCACTTCATAACTTGGGATACTCTGCGAGAACTGCAATGGACTGGGGGAAATCAATTCATCATTATTTGAGATATACGTCAAGGGTCTGGAATTAATTATCACTTCACAAACACAGAGTATTGTCATCAATTCTTTATAAGTGATGCTTGCTTCACCTAAATTAAATTCCTCCTCAGGAGCTCTTTTGCAATCCTTGATAATCGCTCCCACCATCCTCCCCACCATGCGGCTGTAGTAACGTTGAACATCCATCGAATTCTCTTCACTGAAGAAAATTTCATGATCTCTTCCCACTCGATTCTCTTCAAAAAATTATTAGCTCCCACGAAATTTGTTCCATTATGGATGAATCGTACCGACTCTACCTCGTCTCGCAATGAACCTCCTGAGAGCACGGATAAATGCTTCTGTGGAAAGGGATGCCACAATTTCAAAATGTACCGCTCTATAAACTGCACAGGTGAATAATAATAACCACGCTTTCTCACCGCCCTTCAAGAAAAGTGGACCTGCATAATCCTTACCAGTAACTTCAAACGTGGCAGCATTATTCATTCGATTTGCTGGTAATGGTGCGAAAGGGGTTTCAACTGCCTTTTGATTATATCTTCTGCAAACAATGCATTCAGAAATTACTTGTTTCACAGTTCTTCTGGCCTTTAAAATCCAAAAATGTTTCCTCAAAATAGTGTTTTGAGACCAACATGACATGAAACACAGTGTTGCTCAAAAATAAGTTTAAGTGAACTATATTGTGAAGATTTGGTAATAAAATTGGGTATTTGAAATCTTCAGTATTTTCACTCAACCAACTTAGTTTTCACCCTCAGCATACCATTTCCAAAACTTTAATGTTGAATCATTCTCAAAAGACAAATTTCACTCCTTTCAACTTTTTCGCATGTCAATTCACCCGAATTCCTTTCATTGTTGTTTTTTTGTCGTTCAAAAAAAATCTGAATACCCATGCAATCATCCTCACAATCTTCGCATACTTAGAAAAATACTCAAAGTATTTGGTAAATATTTCTGTTTCATGAACTGCCGATGAAATGATGGTTCGTCTCTTTTCAGACAATAATTCTTTCTCAGAACAAGAAATTTCCTCAACCATCCCGGACCATGCCACCATCTATTTTCTGTGAGATTTTTGGCACTGCACCCCCTCGAAGGCAAATCCGCAATATTCATATTTCCAGGTACATGGAACCAATCTACAGGATCACTAACGGAACATATATCTTAGACTCGATTACCGACAAAAGTGTTCGAATCTTCTTTAGTTTTGATCCATGAAAGTACTACCATTGAATCTGACCAATAATAGGTTCTCATGCAAAAAAATATCCCTTCTTTTTTAACTGACTGGCAAAGTCTGATACCGATTACTGCCGCTAGTGACTCTAATCTCGGTATAGTGATTGGTTTTATTGGAGCGATTCTAGTTTTTGCTTGGACCAACTGAAGTAATACGAATTTGTTTGCCTCTGAACGAAAAAAAATACAAGTGGCATAAGCTGTCTTACTTGAATCGCAGAATACATGTAAAGTATTCATCGTATCATTCAAGGGAAAATCACATATATGTCTAGGTACTAAGCAAAAACTCAACCAAAAAATTTGCTTCAACCAATTTTTCAAATCTTTTAAACTATTTCCAGGTAACTCTTTATCCCAACCGAGTTTCAATTTCCAAGTTTTTTGCAATAGTAATTTTGGAATCAAAGTTACCGGACAAGTAAATCCAATGGGATCACACATTCATTGGGAAATTGACAATAGACCTCTCTTCGTTCTGGGTATATCATTTACTTCAGTAAGGGTATTTATATCTCAGAAAATTGTATCATTCTTGAAATTCCAAGATAAACGCAACATTGAACAAACATTTTCTTCGCAAGTAACATCAACATCTGAATTTCCGAACGAATGAATCCAACCCCTAAGTTCAAATTGTGCACTGGACATGATTCTTGTAGATTCTTCCTTGAACCGTAACAAATCAGACATATTTTCTACGCAAGTGACACAGTTCTCTACATAGAATGAATTTTTGAATTTACTTGCTGTTTCCTTCAAATAGTCTGGTACTTTATCCAAATGATAATTAATTGTTGCTGCCGAGAGAAATGGACTTGAAAAAACCCCGAAAACTACTCGACGATGTCTATATATATAATTTTCTTGTTATTTTTATCATATTCCCACCAGAGAAATCTAAGAAAATTTCTGTCTCCTTCCTTCAAGCTGATCTGTAGGAAAGCCTCCTTTATATCGGCAATCACACCAATCGCCCCTAGTCTGAATTGCAATAAAACTGTTGGGATTAGTTCAATTAAATTTGGCCCTGTTTCGAAACAATCATTCAAAGAATGACCTTTGTTATCTTTTGCAGATGGGTCAAAAACAGGTCTGATTTTGGTGGTTGCGCTTGAATCTTTAATTACTGCATGGTGAGGTGAATAATACAAGGACTTTTCCATTTCATTTTCTCCCCCTCTTTCTATAATACATAGTTTTTTCCACTCTTGGAAAACTTGCTGATATTACGACTACCTATTGTTATCCTCAAGCTTCTTAGTTACATTGAATAGTCTCTTTTCTTCGGTATCGAAATTGTTCATGAGTTTTGGATGACCTCCTACCCATGGAAGAGAAACCCGATATCTTTTTCCACCGGTTAAAGTTATCGTCTTATTAAAATGCTGCATGGTTTCGATTCGTAAATGTTTTTTGTTTTCATTTCTGAAGAATCTTCTAAACTCAAAACTTCTAAACTCCATAAATCTGGTATTTGAAAACTACATGAAGATGATATTGGAAATCTATTACTTATTTTCTGTTGCTTCCCCATTAATGTCGACCCAAGACGCGTTTCTATAGCGAATTAATATTGAGTGTGAATCAGAAATTATTATGTTTTTCCCTTCCAAATAATCGAGGTACTTTTTATTTTGCAGTCTAGGTATATAATTACATATTCTTGGTTGATATAAGGCAACAAATTTCAATTGGAATGATTTGTCTAAACTTTCTATGGAGACTTCAAATAAACTGTGAACGCGGGCTTCTGTTCATGAACCTCCGGAAACACCTTGTAAGATTCTTTTTTCCTTAACCTTTTTGGAATTCATTTGTTTCGCATGGGATGATGAAATATATGATCGTTGAGAAGCTGAATCTAACAGTGCTCTCACCAGCATTGATTTCCCACCTTCTACTAGTCGAATGATAATAGTTTGCAATAAGGTTTCGGTACAACTATTGATACTAGTGAGCACATTCTGTGTATCTCTCGATTGTTCATTTTGTGAATCATTTGCCTTGTCTTTCTCAGAAGATTCATTTGACGGTAAATCGGGGCACAATATTGGAAAATGCTTTTTCCCGCATAACAAACATTTGATGAAAATCTACAATTTTTCACGGAACGATTTGGTCTGAGGCATCCAAAGCAAGAGTTTTTTTTCAATGCCATTTTTTTTTCTCATCAAATGTCAGTTTATTTGCACTCAAACATTCCTGACTAGAATGAGAACGGCCACAGAAGATTCAGTTCATGACTTTCTTACCTTTCTTATTCTCTGATGCGAAAATAGTAGCTGCGGTGTTCAATTCAGGTATATTAGTGAAGTGGTGTGATTTAACCTTCTGATTGTTCTGACCTTTTCCAGTTTCCTTTCCGTGTGAAAAACCAGTCCGTGCTAACTCGATCCGTTCTTCACTCTCAACCTCAGCTTTCAGGAAATCTTATAAAAGATTCAAATGATAAGTGGGGTTCTTATATTCGTTTTCACCTGAAGTGTTGATTGTAATAGAACTTTGACTATTTTCTCCGGGATTGTTTCTTGCAATAGAGCTTCGATATCTCTCCCGAACCTCAAAAACATTTTCGGGTAAAGCTGATTCTGTTGAAGGATATAACATTGCCACATACCTGTCACTTGTGACTCCCAAGGTCTCAAGAGCTCTTGATTGTGTTTCGAGCTCATCGTATAAGTTAGATAGAGACATACCTGCTTTATAAGTCATCGACTGCTTCAACACGAAATTCAGGAGCTCCCTGACGTATACCTCAATCAGGAATTCGTCCCTAACAAACCAGGTTTTTAATTGTTTGCCTGCCTTTTCATAATTCTCACCAGAAGGCGGAAAACTCTCGACTAACTCTCCCGCCGTGGAACTCTGTTCAGTAGTTCGAATCAAATACTGGAATTTGTCTTCATTGTCGATTGAAGGATCTTCGTGAATTTTCTTAAATTGACCCCAAAATCCGATCCAGTTCTTCACCTCGCCTTCGAATCTCCTCAACTCAAGTTTGGGAAATTTGAGGTTCTTCCTCTTTGTTCCTAAGCTTGTGGAGTTAGCATTGCTGATTACTTCTTCTTGTTTCGTCACCTCGTCCAAATACAAATTATACTTGGTTTTGTATTTTTTAGACTCGTCTCTGAATGATTCAACTGAATTCCATTCCTCTTCGAATTCATTATCACCAACATCATAAGCGAATAGTTTTTCACGAATTGGCTCATCCAGAGTGTAGAGATGGCCGCTTTCATCTTCTAACTGGTTGAACCGAGCTATTACGTTTTTCTTTATGGATAGTTCATCCTTCAGTAAGCTATCCAATCCCCTGTCACGGTCACCAAAATGTTTAGGAACAGGAGTAATCAGTATTGAAAAAAACTTTAATATTCGAAAATATACAAAATGTCTATTTGAGTTGACTCAACGTCAACAACTTCTTTTCCATCACCAATTGCATGTTAAATATATGGTAATATATTGGATGTTTCCGAACAAAATGTATGAAGGAAGAAAAGGATCTGAATTCCTTGATGCTTTCCGTGGACATTAAAAAAATTGTTCCCGAATGAGCCTAACAGATTTTGAATATTGTCAATTTGCTTGGTCCCAAAATTCAAAAAACGAATACCAACTGCAGAGAAACAATTTCAGTACAAGACAAAAAAAAAGATCGATATTTAATACATTGAAACATTCAGTTGCTTTTTGCAGTGTTACAATAGTAATATTATCTTTTCCAGTTGCAACCTTTTATTATCTTTAGCTTTTCTCCAAGATGGAATATATTCATTATTTTTTGTTCACACTCATTATTGCCATACCTTTTTCCCTCCAAGCATCTAATGTTGAATGTTTTCAATAGTAGTCCTTGTTTTTATGATCCCATATAACTTTGTTTCACTTTGATATTTCGTCGAGGATTAGTGCTGCATTACGTACTCACTCACGTACTAACCAGAATCTCTTTGTGTTCTCAGCAAAGATGACAATTGGCAGCTTGCTGCAAACAGCTCGAAGCGCGTACGCGAACACGCTGTGCAACGCGTCTACGTTATGAATTTTGGTTGCTGCAACCGTTGCAGTTGCATTTACAGCTCACCAATGAGTGCCCGCCTTCAGAGTGTCAATGAATTATTCCTCAGCCATCTCAGAGTTTGGAGCAGAATTCAGGCTTTACCATGATGTTTTTGTCGAAGTTTTTCAAAGTTTTATATCATTCTAGAATGTATCTCTCTGTATTTATTTTTGGCGAATCTAGAATTATTTGTAGTACCGTGGTGAATGATCTGTTATGTCTGTCTGTATCATAAGAGGTAGAATATCATCTGTTATATCTTTATTGGATTGATAATTGTTGAAATTCACCCAAATTCATTAAGGTTATTTGTGTGTTCTAATATACATCCATTATCTTCCGAAAGATCTATATTTATATCTTCAATAATAATCTGAAGATATTCTGTGTTATCAAGTGTGCTATCGAAATGGTTTTATGTTCATCGATGTGGATCTGCATAGCGCGGTGATGCTTATGTGCTCGAGTTTGTTGGGAAAAATTTTGATATCAGCCACACCAGTTCCTGAAGTTTGTACAATATCAGATGCAAAGGTTAATAAGTTGAAGTTCCATCATTCTGATTGAATTCTCCGATATTATCATGTTGTAACCTTCCATATTATTCAATTTTGGATATCTTATTTTCCATGTTTCTGTTAGCACAATCTATATCAGATTCTGAAGTGTTCAAAAATATTTTGATTTTTATTATTACTCCTGAAGTCATTGTGTAAAATTCTGAAATTGTTATTGCTGAAGTTTATATTGGGAAGTTTTATACATCCTTGACAATTTCAAATCGTGAAAGATTCAACGCTTCTCATATCGTATCGCTGTGCCATATGGAGTAGACGTGCTGAACCGGAGCTGCCGCTGATCTGCGAAACTTGTTAATGATTGTGCGAGGGAAAAGAGAAAGAAGAAAACTTGTGGCTAGGTTAAGTGTTTGAGTTGGGAAGATAATTTTACCTGATATCCCAGTAAGTCATCTTTTATATCATTAATATGACGAGCACGAGGCAGAACAAAAAGGGCGAGGATGAACTGCACTCAACAATTGAATCGGTTGTCACCAGCCTCTGCAAATCTGAAGATTTCATTAATATTCTGTGCGAGTCAATTACAAAAGTTATAAGTGAAAAGTTTGAACGTGAAATCGATTCGCTGAAGAAACAGAATGAAAAATTTCAGGATACCATAGCAAATCAAAATATAATAATAAATGGAATGGAAAGGAAACAAGAGAAATTTAAACAATCCTTACCCAGCAAGAATCTTCGAATATATGGAGTGGAAGAAAACAGAAATGAAAGTTGTATTCAAAATATCATGGAAATCATAAATGAAAGGATGAATTTGAAAGTGAGTGAATCGGATGTTGAGAGCTGCTACAGAGCGGGAAAATTTGTGGCTGATTCAAATAAGCCAATTATGGTTAAATTTTATAATACATATCACAAACACATTGTTTACAATAATAGGAAGCTTCTGAAGAAAACTGGAATCATCATACGTGAGGACCTGACATATGAACATATCAAATTATTGAAAGCTGCAATTTCAAGAGTGGGAGAAACTGGAAAAGTATGGACAATCCAGGGGAAATTATTCATCAAGCTCGATACTGATAAAAATTACCATCAAATCAACTCAATGGAAGACCTAGCTAAGATCTGATTATTTTTATTTTTTTTATATACAAATACACTAGCCGTTGTTTCAATTTTTCTGGGTGAATATGTATCTAATTTCTTTTGTATTCATTATATATTTCGCAATCATCTTCATTATGGAGAAAATCATTTAATCCATTCACGTATATCGAAAATAAAAGCTTTTTGCACATAATTAATAATAATTATTGTTACTTTTTATAACCAGCAGTAATGCGTGCAGTTGAGTCTCACCCAAATAGGTTTATACTTGGTATTTCACCTGCCATTATCGCTGTTTTTATTTAGAACAGTTTTTCTCTATTATTTTTATTTTATTTTGTTTTTTATTTTTATTATCATTATTGGTAGCTTGATATTTTTAGGGGAATTATCTTGTTAACATGACACCTGCATTTCTACGGGTGGGTAGTTTGAATGTTAGATCATTGTTGCCATCACTGCAAGAAATTAAATTATTAGCTTCGGTACACGATTTCGACGTTTTTCTCATAGGTATGTGAATCATGGCTCACAAATAATATAAGTGATGATATGATTTATATTGAAGGATATAAACTATATAGACCTTGATCGTGGCACCAGAGGTGGCGGCGTATGTATTTTCATTAGGGATTTTTTCTGTAGTGAAAGAATCACTATACAAGGCATCTTTTGTGAACACTTATGGATCAAGGTAATAATACAAAAAACGAAAATAGCTCTTGGAGTAATATATAAACCCCCAGCTCAGGATGACGTTTCTTTTATTGACGAGTTTGAAGACACATTGAGTGTAATTTATCCCTCGGTGGATAGAATTATTTGTGGAGGATACTTAAATATCAACTTCGCACAATATGATGATGCCACTGTTGAAAAAATATTATAAGTTATGCAATGTTTCGGTTTGAGCCAAGTTATAGAGAGCCACACAAGAATAACTGGAACCACATCCTCACTTTTAGATGTAGTGGTAACTGAAAAAGATTGGGTGATAGACGATGATAGTCGTTGATGTGATTGGGGTAACTGATCACATGTTGGTTCATTGTGAAATAAATATTATAACTGGCGAAAACAAATTCAAATTTCATACCTATAAAAACTTCAAATATCTGATCGAAAATGATTTCAGAAGAGACTTATATAACATACCTCTTTTTAATATTTATGATCAAGAGGGAGTTGATGAGAAAATTTCATTCCTGGTTAATTGTTTAACGAACCTTTTTGATAGACATGCACCATTAACATCATCAAGGATAACTGAAAAGCCTGCTCCCTGGCTGACAGGGACTCTGAAAGAAATGATGGAAACAAGGGACAAAGCTTTTAACAGATATAAGAAATCAAAATCATTAGCTCATTTTCAGTTATAGAAAGACATGCGAAATTACACAAATCAGGCAGTCAAGAGAGAAAAAAGAGCTTATTTCGCTTCTGAATTTAGTAAGAATGATAAAAAAAATTTTTGGAAAACGTTCAAATCTAATAATTTTTTACCCGATAAAAAACGTGATATTCCAGACGATTTGAAAAATCCAAATGAGCTCAACAATTTCTTCATTAATTCTATTCCTTTTCAGGAGCCGCCCGTAGAACTCACTTTTTTTTATAGGGAAAATAAGCTGATAGACCATGATTTCAAATTCCATGAAGTGAACTATTTCTAATATTAAATCAAATGCAATGGGTAGTGATTTTTTCAACATGAAACTAATTGAAATATGCTGTCCACATATTATTCCATATATAACACATATTGTCAACTTTTGCCTCATGAATGAGATTTTTCCATCTGTATAGAAGAGGGCACTTGTGAAGGTGTTGCCTAAAAAAACCATTAAGTTACAAAAATCTACGTGCTATAAGTATAGTACCAACCTTATCCAAGCTACTTGAAAGAGCTATTGAGGAACAACTGAAAGAACATATTAACCATTTCTCCATACTTCCGAATACCCAATCTGGATTTCGTAAAGGTTACAGTTGCGCAACTGCCCTGTTGCATATAGTTGATGATATTATAAGATCCAGTAACTTGGGCGAAAACACTATACTAGTTCTCCTAGACTTCAGTAGAGCCTTCGATATAATCAATTACAATTTAATGTTGTCAATATTGGTAACATTGGAATATCTAACAGTGCAGTATCTTCAATCAGATCATTTCTCAATGACCGTCAAGCAAATTGTCTCTATTGATGGAAATCACCCACAATATTCAAATCTACGCTGTGGAGTGCCCCAAGGTTCTATTTTGGGACCCTTGCTATTCGCCATTTATACTTCGCAGCTTATGAAATGCCTTCAGTTTTGTAATATCCATCTGTATGCAGACGCTACACAGTTGTATTATAGATTTTCCTCGGACATGGTGGAGGATGCTTGTACTAGAATAAATAGTGATTTGAACTCATTTGTGGAGAAAGCCCCTGATCATTGTCTGATGATGAACAATAGTAAATCTGTAGTCATTGTTTTTGGTCCCAAGCATACAAGGAATACTGTTCGATTCCACACTAATATAAAGATAAATGATGAGCAACTGGAGGTAGTACATGAAGCAAAGAGCTTAGGGGTAATTTTAGATGAAGACTTGAGATTTGAAAAGCATGTAGCTCAACTTGTCAATCGTGCATATTATTCACTTAAAGTTATTCATGGCTACAAGTATTTTTCACCACCTAAAGTGAGGTCAACATTATGTGAAGCCTTGGTCCTATCTGTTTTCAATTATGCTGATGTATTGTATGGCCCATGTTCAACCGTTCAGTTCAAACAAAAAATCCAAAAGGTTCAGAACTCGTGCCTACGATTTATTTTTGGTATCCTAAAGAGAGATTGAGAGAATATCTCACCTCATAAATTGAAAGCTATCGGATGGTTAGACATGGAAAATAGGAGAGAACTACATGCTGCCACTTTATTCCACAAAATAATCATGGAAAAAAACCCTCCTAACCTACATGAAAAGATTTCTTTTAGAACTGACGTGCATAATCTTGATATAAGGCACGAAGGCCGACTTACCCCTCCAATATTTCGTTTGGAGATGTTTCACGTACCAGATATATGCATTGTATAACGGCATTCCTGATTCAATCAAACAGAAAAATCTATATCGGTTCAAAAATGATTTCACTGAATTTTTTTTGCGGTAACTGATTCTGACATTTAAACCACCTATCTCACCTATCTCATCTCATCCCTATGTTAAGATCACCCCTGAACATAACCATAGCGATTATATTGTTAATTTTTTTTAATTTACTTACCAGTTGGAAATAAATGATTACCTTTATATTCTTAAGAGTAGCATTAAGCAATATGTTCGAGGTTGAGTGGAAGAGCAATTTCCATGGTGATTCGTCACTATTGAAATTGAACTCGGCCTTCAGTTTTCTTCCAAAGTTAAATATGCTATATATTTTATTTTTATTCAAATTACTATACCGTTGAAAAGGAAGAAAATAATAAAGACGATATTATTATTATTATATGAAAATATCGTATCACAAAAATTTTATCCGATGATATTGATAATCTTAACTTGATGATTCATTCGAACTCAGTGAATTCTTAAACACCATGACCTAACTAGAAGGTTATGTTATCATAAGTTGTAGATGTTATTCATTTTTATGAATCTACTATCACGGATGGATACTTGAAATATCATCTCCAACCACTTTCGATTTGATAAGAAAACATTTGTGAGTAGCATGACTTCATATTCGCATCATCGTATATGATATTCGACGATAAATATTACAAAACAAAAATTTGCACAACTACATGGGTTCGTTGATATTCCCAATTCCCAACTCCATGAAAAATATTGATTTTGATATTCGCCTTATCAAAAGATATGTTGATCACCTCCCTCATCAGCTTTAATTTCAATAACTATAACAATTACTTACAGTTCACAGTAGTATAAGTCAACTGTCACTAACTTTGGAAGAGTTTCTCAGAAGATTTTAACTACATATGTTCAACCTCAACGTACTTCCAATATAACAATATATATTACTCGTGAATATTCGGAAGCAAATCTGGTAATGGAGTACATAGAGAGAAAGATCATCAATTCCAAACCATTATGTTTCAAACGATATATAGATGATTGCTCAACACTCATTACTATTGGTAAAATTTATAAAATTCCGGAAAAATCAATAACCATACATTGAAATTTGCAATAGAAAAACAAACAAATGAACTTTCTGGGCACAGCAATAATACACGACAACTCTGGAAATATTTTTACAAACTGGTCTACCAAACCAAACGCAGCACACCGTTACACAAACTACTTAAGTATCAAACGCACCACTACAAAAAAATCATTAAAAATTTTACTGACAGCCGATAAGCTTGCTCACCTAGAATTCAGAGGAAGTTATTTGGAAATTTTTTAAAAACTTCAAAAGAAAATAATTACCCAATCCACTTTGTAAAACAAAATTAAATAACATGCGATATTCAATAATAGCAACAAAGAAGAGTAACAACATAATTCATAATATATATATTTACCATATGTAGACAAATTATCTAACAGAATCAATGAAACAATTTGTTGAATCTCACAGCAAGTGGTGCCGACCCTGTTCACCTCCTTTTGACCCGTCCCAGTAACGGCCGATTTTGTCTGCGTTGACATTCAAATAATTATGTAATGCCAATAACTTGTGACGGATAAAACTCGATATGAATATTCAATAAACCACATTGGCAACCGTTTAAACCAAAATACGTACCTAAAAAGAAAATACAACATAACTATATCAAATATTGTAGAATACAAATTACACTATTCATTCAAACTTGAAACCAAAAAAAAAAAAAAAAGAACAAACCCATACGGTGTCAAACGAAACAATATTTTCAAAGATAATATATGCCCAAAAATAAAAACTAATTTAGCATTGTAAAAACACGAAAAAGAAAATCGACATAAGTTGGACACTGACAACGTTGAAATATTGTCCAAAGGATTCATATAAAAAGATGCCAATTGCATCAATGACAGAAATGATATAAAAACTTAAGACAAATATTAAATGACCTTTTTTATCTATAGCATTGACACTGGGAACTGATATTCATATGTTTCCATCAAAAGTCCAAACAAAATGACAATAAAGCCCATATACTAGAACTTAATCTTAAAAACATTCCAATGTATTTATGGAAAGGAAAAAAATATGTAAAATGAATAGAATGCGATACCAACGAAATCACATACTCTCAACAACACTCAGTGAATGCAGAACAAAAGTAAAATTAAAATATTTTGTGATATATGTCACATACAGAGATATCAATATAACCATATTTTTATTTGTATTGAGTATAGTTTTATATTACAACCTCATGCTTTTCATTATTTTAGTGTTTTACCTGAAGATGACAGAAATCATGTCAAAACTTTGTATGAATAAATAAAGCAATTACCTTCACTCCTAGAATATATATAAATATATAAATTGTTATGTTAGGATATGTTGTAAAATAATTAAACTTATAATTATCATTATTATGATTAGGTATTTTAGTTATCATCGTAAATGCTATGTTGGCAGTTCTGAAGTAGTTCTATTATCAAAAGTATGTGACCAACGGAATATCTAATGAAAATCCACAATTAAATCAAATCAAAATTCAAATTTATAGAAAACATTGAATTTGAAGTAAGATCAACTGATATATAAGTTTCGAACATCCTGTATGACAATTCACATCAACAGGAAATCCACCAATGGGATATCGAGAAAGTTTGTGTGGGAAAAGTGATGATATATGAAAGATGTGATAGCAGAAATTGTAAAAATATAATTTTAAATAGTATGTAAGATTTAGAATAAGCTTTCATTCATAAAATCATTAGTAGTAATTAGAATAACAAATGAGTAGGTAGGAAGTGACACAAAATTCAAAAACCTGTGAGAAAATAAAAAAGATGTATGTTGCCATGAAAGAGGATAACAAGTTTGGAGAAGATTGAAAAAAGTTACAAAAAAGGAAGCCGCGTTCAAAAATTTGAAAGCGATATTAATAGACAATTCAAGAAAAAACTGGTTAAAAAATTCCCGAACGAGAGACATTCCTAAAAGACACAACTGGGAGAAATGAGTTATCAAAAATTTCCACTTACCTGGTATAGAAGAGAAATCCATGAAAGAACGCATGTAAGCTGTCATTGCAATTCCAAAAGTACGTCCACGGGGCTAGAAACATCACAGGAAAAGGAGCAACAAGGTTTTCTAATCACCGAACTCACCAAAGTGCAACTTTTCGTATATCTATCCAATAACTTTGAGTGTCTGATCCACTGTTAACATTGTTTTGGCTGACCATTCATCAAAATTCTATGCTAAAGGACTGACCATAATTTTAAATATTCTTCCTATTAATAATCATCATTTATTCAATATTATTGTTTCGTTCTAGTATAAGGTATTTATCGCAGAGTAGGGCAGTTTTGAGGTTATTAGCTAAATAAAAACAACCATTCGTTTATTCTCTGCAATCTGTGTTTTATCTAACCACACTTTTCTCCCACTGAACAGCATTTCTTATCGAATCGTTAGTGCCAAGTCGGCAATACAGATCACAGAACTGACTGCTGAGATGGGGCTGACTCATGTTCATGGGCGTACCTGACTGAGCTGGGATAGGATTAAAAAAAAGATGTTAAAAAAGAGAATGGTAAGATAACATAGCCGGAGTTTTCATTTGTTATGATACGGATTCAGAAATTAAAATCTGTGAAATAAATTCACAAAAATATATATAATTTAAAAATATTAAAACAATAAGAAAAAAAATTATAATAATTATATTAATGCTTGTAAATAATTTTAAAATTCAATGTAATTTATGAGCCTAGGTATGATATGGATAGATAAAAATGTCAAAGTACTATAAAACAGTCAATTATATACACTATCAAAATTATCATAACTCATAATTGCTCAAAAGACAACTAAAAGTCAAGATTTACAAAATTATCATGAATAAAAAGTAATCAACACATTTATAAACTTGAAACACTCTGTACATGAAATTGTAGCAAACTAAAAGTTAGCCAATGAGATAACAGCAAACGTCTTCATGAAAGATAGCCAATCAGAGAAGAGATGATCAGATGTAAAGTTGGAAATTGTGAGAGAATGGCAAAGAGAAGGTATCATAAGCAATTATCATTCAAACTTGTAAATAATGATAAGAATGGGAATTTAATTGTGTGTATAAATTGTGCAACATTAATATAAACAGTGCAAAGTGACGGTTCGCGAATTCGAAATTTCAAATGAAACAACAACAAAGGCAAGAGGTTGCGAAGCAACGAAAAAACAAAGCTTCGAGGAGATCGAAAATATTTTACAAGGCGGAAGCACGCACAAAATTTCACATAAAGAAAAATGGAATAATTCCATCATTTGCTTAACAGAACAAGATTACCTTGATGATATCGTATATCCACTATTCCAAAAGCTGAGTCCCGCATCGATACGTTCCTGACACATAGTTTTGCAGTCCTAACGGAGGCTGGAGAGAGGAGACTTCCTGTTTTTTTATAGTATAGTTGTGAACACCAACAGTTCCAACCAGGTATAAAACCTTCAATAGTGCTTTCCCGGTCCTGAACTATTTCACAAACAATATTTTTCACATTCGATGAACTCTATGTCACTTTTTTATGAACAATAACAGAAATTTACTCTCACAGAAAAAGTGAGGTTCTATTTATCTATCCATGATATGCATTTTATGATTATCCGTGAATAATTGTTTGATTCACTCTAGCATAAGTTATTTCTCGTAGGCCAGGTATTTTTAAGTCTTCCTGAATAAAGGAGACAATTGTTTTTTGATATTTGGTTTGTTTATTTTCTCACAATGATCAACTAACATAACAAAGATCATTCAATAAACTGAAGTTAGGCACCAGTGGACAAATTCCTTCAAACCGACTATATGAGATAAGGGCGTACCAACTGTTGTTAGCTGTGGCGAAGAAAATAATAATTGTTGGTAGCGTGACGAGAGAACAGTGACGTTCGCTGCAAATTATTATTGCAGGGTCAGAAATATCTATTTACATCATATCAAATTTGGCTCTCAAAGAATACCAAAAATCTTTAGCAATATCAATATATAAAAAACAAATTATATTTATACAATTCATCAAAACATAACAAGTGTCGCCCAACGCGGTGCAAAAATAATATTCGAAAGCAAAATAAAATAATATTATCAATTTTCAATTAACAATCCATAACAAGTGGCGCCCAAAACGTGGGGCAAAATAAAAACAATTTCTATTTTTCAATTTATCAAACCATAACAAGTGGCGCACAAAACGTGGGGCGAGAAAAGGCAAAATAGGCAAGTAAGGGAAATATATTATTTCTTAATATTTATCACAGTGGAAAAGGCGAGTAAAGGCAATATATTATTTCTTAATAACACTGGGTGAACATTGGTAATAGGCATTTCAAGGTGTAAGGCTAGATATTGATAAATAAAAAATGGATTTGAGAGATGGTAAGAAAGTTGGTTTGGAAGAAGGTGCAGAAGGTAGAGATAGGGGTGATCAGGAAAAAGAAAATGAAAGAAGCAAGTAGAAATAATAATGAGAAATGATAAAAAAAAAATGCGAGAAAACCATGATAGTATGATAGATTTCATTAGAAATGGATTTAGAGAAAACACCGATAGAAAAATAGGAAGTATGAAAAGAATGGAAAAAAGTTTCCAAGGGAGTACAGAAGAAATATGTAAACCATTAGAAACAAATAGTGAGCAAAATGAAATTCAGGGAGTACTTATACAAAAAACAGATGTTAGTAACAATTTATTAGAAAAAGATGACAAACAAATACAAAATATAAAAATGAATTTCGATCTCCAAAATGATGAACTTATGCATAATATAAATGTAATAAAAAAATTTTCAGATGAAAAAGGGAAAAGTAAATAATAAAGTAAAAATTATGAAAATATATGATATAATAATAGCGAAAATGAATTTTGAGTTACAAAAAGTTGACAAAAATGATAAAATAATAATAATGAAAATAAATGAAATAATCGTGAAAAACAAAAATTTTAAAAAAAGTAATGCATATAAAATATATCTACAGGGCGAATAGAATTTGTGAAATGAAAGGAAGTAATACAAATAATAAAATAATGATAATAATAGATAGTAAAATGTTAAATAGAAAAATAGGAAAGAATTTAATCACATTTCACTTTAAAAAACAGGAAAAAGTTAAAATTATAAGATAAATATAATGAAAAAAAAAAAAAAAGAAAGAAATAATATAAAAAAAGAAAAAAAAATGAAGATAAAAATATTTTGTGTATAAAATGAATGTATGTGAGAAATGAAAGTGGATATGATAATAATAATAATACTAAAGAAGTATATTATAATAAATATGATGATGATGATAAAGGTATAATGATAAATACAATGAAGGTATATTAATAAATAATATGAAGGTATATTAATGAATTATAAATGAATATAATATGTTAATTATGTATGAATAATGAAAAAGCGAAAGAGTATGTACACAAAATAAAAGTCAATAATATGAGAGATTCAGATAAATAAAATATCCAATTCAATATGAATATAAAGAACAACTGAAGGAAGAGATAGGAAAAATAATAAAACAAAGTTTAATTGAAAGAAGTACCAATAATGATAAAATCTAATTGATAATAGGAAATAATATCAGTATAAAATATAAAATGAAAGTAAGATAATAATAAAATATAAAAAGTCATATATGATGATATCTTGAAAAGTTTTCTCTCTTGATCTGAAAAGAAGTCCAAGTCAAGTTTTTCTGAAACAAAATAATATAAAACTTAATATTAGTAGTTGTAAATAATAGTTATCGTTGTAGAACTTGTTTTTCTTGAAGTCCAGCTCAAGAAGTTTTCTGAAAGTAGAAAAATTAGTGTTAGTTAAAGGAAAACTAAAAATATAAATGAAGAATTGATATTCAAAATTTTCTAACTAGTAGAAAATTATTGAATATAAAATTAGGAATGTTGTTATGTTATGTTATGCCATTTGTAATTTTAAAAGACAAAAAGCCACAAAAAGAATAAATAATAAATAATTATCAATTTCAAGAGTTTGCTTGTAAATAATTTTTAAAATTCAATGTAATTTATGAGCCTAGGTATGATATGGATAGATAAAAATGTCAAAGTACTATAAAACAGTCAATTATATACACTATCAAAATCATCATAACTCATAATTGCTCAAAAGACAACTAAAAGTCAAGATTTACAAAATTATCATGAATAAAAAGTAATCAACACATTAATAAACTTAAAACACTCTGTACATGAACTTGTAGTAAACTAAAAGTTAGCCAATGAGATAACAGCAAACGTCTTTATGAAAGATAGCCAATCAGAGAAGAGATGATCAGATGTAAAGTTGGAAATTGTGAGAGAATGGCAAAGAGAAGGTATCATAAGCAATTATCATTCAAACTTGTAAATAATGATAAGAATGGGAATTTAATTGTGTGTATAAATTATGCAACATTAATATAAACAGTGCAAAGTGACAATTTGGTTCGCGAATTCGAAATTTCAAATGGAACAACAACAAGGGCAAGAGGTTGCGAAGCAACGAAAAAACAAAGCTTCGAGGAAATCGAAAATATTTTACAAAGCGGAAGCACGCACAAAATTTCACATAAAGAAAAATGGAATAATTCCATCATTTGCTTAACAGAACAAGATTACCTTGATGATATCGTATATCCACGATTCCAAAAGCTGAGTCCCGCATCGATACGTTCCTGACACAGAGTTTTGCAGTCCTAACGGAGGCTGGAGAGAGGAGACTTCCTGTTTTTTTATGGTATAGTTGTGAACACCAACAGTTCCAACCAGGTATGAAACCTTTAATAGTGCTTTCCCGGTCCTGAACTATTTCACAAACAATATTTTTCACATTCGATGAACTCTATGTCACTTTTTTATGAACAATAACAGAAATTTGCTCTCACAGAAAAAGTGAGGTTTTGTTTATCTATCCATGATATGCATTTTATGATTATCCGTGAATAATTGTTTGATTCACTCTAGCATAAGTTATTTCTCGTAGGCCAGGTATTTTCAAGTCTTCCTGAATAAAGGAGATAATTGTTTTTTGATATTTGGTTTGTTTATTTTCTCACAATGATCAACTAACATAACAAAGATCATTCAATAAACTGAAGTTAGGCACCAGTGGCCAAATTCCTTTGAACCGACTATATGAGATAAGGGCGTACCAACTGTTGTTAGCTGTGGCGAAGAAAATAATAATTGTTGGTAGCGTGACGAGAGAACAGTGACGTTCGCTGACAATTATTATTACAGGGTCAGAAATATCTATTTACATCATATCAAATTTGGCTCTCAAAGAATACCAAAAATCTTTAGCAATATCGATATATAAAAAACAAATTATATTTATACAATTCATCAAAACATAACAAGTGTCGCCCAACGCGGTGCAAAAATAATATTCGAAAGCAAAATAAAATAAATAAAATAATATTATCAATTTTCAATTAACAATCCATAACAAGTGGCGCCCAAAACGTGGGGCAAAATAAAAACAATTTCTATTTTTCAATTTATTCAAAACTATAAAAATATATATATATATATATATATATATATATATATATATATATATATATATATATTATTGATTGGTAATATCCCTTTGTAATACCTATTCAGGGATTTTCGTTTCATTCCTCGTGAACATTGACTTCAAAATAATGCAAAATAGATCATTCATATAGAAATACAAAACCCCTCCGTAAAGTTCGTACGAAGTATGATTCATATAACAAATACTGAAATTCATAAACAGCAATGAATGTCGAAAATTTTGTCTGGATATGTTAATAGGCACATTGATGTAACCTGCAAAAATTTTAATACCAAATTTGCATTCAAATTATTTAACTCACCACAAGGGATACAAGAGCGACTCCAAAAATTATCATGGTTATTGAGAGAACAAAAAACAAATATTACTTTTCATATTTTTGTAATACATAAGGATATATATTTTGTGGAAGAATTTAATTTTTTAATTTGATTACATTCTGCAAGCTGTTAATTTTATGAGGTGCTAATTGATGAATTTTATCAATAGAAATGAATGAACAAGGATGGTTAAATTATTGCATCACATTGCCTAGTTTGTCGTGAGTAGACCGAGTTCATTTAAATTTTATAAAACATTGATTTGGAGCGTGGGAAAGGAGTTTAACGTGCAGCGCCCCAGTGGCGGAATTGGGAGAACTCTTCCGTATAGTGTCACTTATCTGCATTTACCGCTTTGATAAACCGGGTGTTTACAAAGTTGGATATTTCGAATTTTTCGGTTCCAAACGTCAAAACGACGTTTGTGTTGAAATTCGGCGAGTAAAAGCTTCGAGTCAAAGAGAGACCAACAGTGTCGAAAGTGCGCGTATAATAAATGAACGACAATGAACAATTCGAGCGCAAATAACCTCAAATCAAATGTGTGGACGTCCCTCAATGACCATTTATGTATGGAAATACTGCATAAACGTGTTTACAGTCGCCACGAGCATTCGCTTTGCAAGTGCAGGAAGTTCTTGTAACATCTTTGTGACAATCAATCTACGAAACAAAAAATAATTAATTGACAATTTTTCAAGTTCTTTAAAAATGTTTCTGATAAATTTTCACATTGATTAAACCATGTTTTTTATAATAATAATTGAAGTAATCTGAAAAAGACTAAATGAAAATCTTTTGTTCATGTAATAAGTCAAATTTATTTTTCAGTAAAACACATAGAAAAAAAAATGGAATGTATGTATGTAGAAAAGAGAACAATATTTTCAAAATATTTATTTATATTTCTTTTATATTAATTCATATTCATTTAGTATTTTTTATTTGTGAAATGTACTGCAACATTAAAAATGTAAGTTTTAATTGAATGTTATCAATTGTTTGTGAAAGTATTTAGTAACCTTTCACCTCTGATTCGACAGAGTACTGATTTGTTGTCGCTGTAACTTGGGTAATCACTTCTGCATGTATGCTGGAATAATCTTTTTTTTACTTCCCGAACCTGGCACACAAATGCACTAATGCTGTTCCTTTTTTTACAGACTGATACTCGAAAAAATAATGTGGCTTGTTGTGGGTGAAAACCCAGTTGCAAGCACTTGCTCGATCATGAATATGAGATACTTTTCAACTTGACAATAAAGTACATGTAAACACTAGGATGACAGGCGAATCACATGTTCGCAGTTTGCGTGTTCAGTCCTTTAATGCAGCCTGATGCATACTCGTCTCATTCTGCTTTTCATTCATTACTAGCGCAATTTCCGAAACCGGGGCTCAATTTGATTCCAGGTTTATACACGCCGAATTACAACGAAACTGCAGTTTTCACGTTTGTGACAAAAAAAACAACTGTCGAACTTTCAAAAGACTCTATCAAAGGAGCAAATGGGGATAAATTGCACTATACTGACGAATTCGCCCAATTCTACCAACTTACAAAGTTGCTTTAAGTCTATAGTAGAAAGGTTAAGAAATTTCGAAAAATTTGAATTGATATTTTTCAAACAGAATGATAGCTCATACTATGATTCAGTGGGAAAATCTTTAAACAACAGTCCATCTCAGAAGAATCGTTTGTTGGGCCCTATATATATATATATTGTTATGTTATGTTATGCCAGTTATAAGTTTTAAGAAGAAAAAACCCACAAAAAGAATAATTACTAAATAGTTATTAGTTTCAAGAGATTGTTTTTACATAATTTTGGAAGTTCTATTTATTTGTAAGCCTATGTCTAATATGGATAGATAAAAATGTCAAAATACTATAACGAAATCAATTTCATACACTGTCATAATGATTATAACCCATAATCGGTAAAAAGACAACAAAAAGTCTAGTTTTACAAAATTTTCATGAATAAAAAGTGATCAACACATTTATAAATTTGAAACATACAGTACATGAAATTGTAGCTAACTAAAAGTAGCCAATGGTAGAACAGCAAACTTCTTGATGAGATTAGCCAATCAGGGAATAGATGGTCACATGGAAAATTGGAAATTGTGAGAGAATAACAACGGGGTGATGTCATAAGCAATTATTATTGAAATATGTACATAGTAATGAGAATGGGAAAATAGTTGTATATATAAATTATATAAGATGAACCCAAACAGTGAAATGTGACAATTTGGTGCGCGAATTCAAATATTCAAATGAAAAAGAAGAGGCAAAATTGGTATCCTGGTGACAAAAAACAAAGCCAGAAGGGAGATCGAAAATAAATTACAAGGGAATGCCACGCAACATTTTGAGAGAAGGAAAAAATGAAATAATTCCAACATTTGAAGAACAAAACTAATATTACCTTAATTATACAACATATCCAAGTGTCCAAAGCTGATTTCTGCATATGTATGGTTCCTGATTAATCGTATTGGGTTCCTTGATAGCGATTGGAGAGAGAAGGTATCCAGTTTCAGGGTATATCTTGAACACCGACAGTTCCAGCCAGGTATAAAAACTTTAATAGTGCACATCCGGTCCTGAACAATTTTCCAAATAACGTATTTCACATCTGAAGAACTTTATTCCACTGTATTTTGAACTATAAAAGAAAACTTCACTCTCAAGAAAAAAGTGAGGTTCTGTCTATCTATCCATGATTTCATTTTTATGATTATCCGTGAATATTTGTAGATTCACATTAGTATAAGTTGTTTCTCGTAGGCCAGGTGAAATTGAGTCTTCCTGAATAAAGGAAATAATTGCTTTTTGATACTTTGTTGTTCGTTTTCTACAATGATCAACAATCATTCCTACGACCATTGAATAAATTGAGTTCTGACATATCAAGTAGTGGCTAAATTGCCTTGAACCGGCTATCTGAGATAAGAGGTGTACCAACTGTGCTAGCTGTGGTAAGAAAAATGATAACAATTGGCAGCAACGTGACGAGAGAACAGTGACGAAGCTAGCAATTATTATTACATCATTGCAATATTATACAGGGTGAAAATACTCATCTATATCATACAATTTGGCTCATAAGAATAGCAAAAATTATTGGCAATCTTCTTTTTATAAAAACAATTTATATTCAATTTATCAATACATAACAAATTGTCACCCAAAGTGTGGGGAGAAATAATAACATAATAATTTGTTATATTATCATTACATAATGATATATTCACCTAATTTGGTTTTTATATTTGGTTTTTATCTCAACCTGTTCTATTGGTGTTGATAATTATATTTTTCACAAAACGAATGATGTCGGATGTGAGGGCGGCAATTGATTCGGAAGCTCTGGAGTTCCAGTGTGGAATATGTGGAAGGAGCTTCAAGAATGGAAGAGGTTTGAATATTCATACAAAAAGGATGCACCGCTCTTATGATAAAGGTGCTTCGCAAATGTGTGATGGATCTTTGACTTGGAATGAAGGTTCTTTCTCTGAAAATGAATCTTTCTCTGGCAGACTAAATTCCCGTTTGTCGTTCCAAAAGTTGAACTCCCATATTATAAGAGGAATTCCAAAATCAGCAAGAGTGAGCGCTGCTGGAGCATTGTGCAGAGCAATTGACAACTGTGTTGAGTATAACTCCTCAGAAGCCTGGGAAAATCTGTTTTTTTCGCATATAAGTCTTTCTATCTTCCAACATCCAATAAAAATCGTAAGGAATCTCTAACGTCGATCATAAAACGTAATATGAAAAACAATAATATTCCACAATATATATCTAAAGATATTCAGTCATTATCACCAACCACGAACCTTGCTAAGTGTATAATCAATAAAGTCTCTGATGGGGATCTCATATCTGCTGTTAGAATCTTGTCGTCATCTGACACTATCGCAAGTTTTGACAGTCATACTCTATCTGAATTACGTTTGAAACATCCAACTGATTCAGAAGTTGAATATACAGGGAGTGAAAACTTGATTCCATTACAAGTCAATGAAATTGAAGTTTCAAAAGCAATGAAATCTTTCCATACTGGATCTTCTGGTGGACTTGATTCGTTGAGGCCATCGCACCTTCAAGATTTGCTTTCCAAAAGTTCTGGATCCATGGGCGAAAAACTTCTGAGTTCTTTGACTTCGTTCTGCAACTTCTGACTCACTGGAAAAGTCATACAGGATGTGATTTCCATACTTTACGGAGCCTCATTGGTTGCTCTTAAAAAAAAGATGGTGGCATTAGACCTATTGCCGTCGGCTCGATTTTTAGACGGCTTGTGGCAAAACTAGCTTGTTCGAAGATAGACGAAACTTTAGGTGAATTATTTCGGCCTATTCAATTAGGCTTTGGAACCCCAGGAGGATGTGAAGCCGTTGCTCACGCTGCTCGTCGATTTTTAAATCAACATCCAGATCCTGCCTCCACCGTATTACTGAAAATAGATTTTCAGAATGCTTTCAATATGATTCATAGAAATATCCTTTCAGAAAGAGTGGAAGACAAGATTCCGAATCTATATCTTTTCATGAGCCAATGTTATAAGGAACATACCTTTTTAAATTTTGGAAATACCACTATTTTGTCAGAAAGAGGTGTCCAGCAAGGAGACCCTTCGGGTCCAGCACTCTGTTTATGCATTGATAATTTAACCAAATCAATCAAGGCTGATTCCAAGTGTTGGTATCTTGATGACGGCTCCATAGGTGGTAAATCTGTTGTAATTTTAGAACAGTTCAAGAAAATAATTTCAACATCAGGAAAAATTGGTCTTAAATTGAATTAAAAGAAATGCGAACTATATTTCTTGGACGACCTGAAAGATGACATACCAGGAAAATTCCACAGTTTTGCTCCTGGTATGAAAATTATGAATAAAATCAACTGGACCCTCCTTGGTGCACCCATGTCAGAAGAATCTTTGGCACAATCCCTGAACCAAAAGACTAAATCTTTGAATTCGATGGCGTCCCGCATGGATTCCATTCCTAGGCATATTGGGTATTTTCTTCTGAAGAACTGTCTAGCTATACCCAAATTGATAAATACATTGAGATGTTGCCCGACTTGGCGCTGTCAAAATGAACTTGATCTCTTCTACTCAACACTGCGTATGATTTTGGAGCAGATTACTAATAATAATTTTAGCCTTTCCACATGGCTTCAAGCAACACTTCTCGTAAATAACGGTGGTCTGGGTATACGACAATCATCTTCACTTGCTTTACCAGCTTTCCTTTCTTCGTTGAACAGCATTCAACATCTGGTTGACCAAATTTTACCTGATTATTTTTCCAGTGTGTCCGATGTTCACTATATAGAGTGTGAATCTGTATGGTGTTCTTAAGCTGGAACTTTTGCACCTGATAATAAAATTTTCCAAAAATCCTGGGATCTTCCTCTCATCGAATTGTCATTTAAACAACTCCTCGACTCGGCTGTTGATTCTCCTTTTGAAAAGGCTCGACTGAAGGTAGTTAGTACGAAAGAATCTGGAGCTTGGCTCAACGTTCTTCCAGTTGCATTCCTTGGAACTTTATTAGATGATGAATCTTCCAGGATTTCTGTGGGTTTACGTTTGGGCTGTTCTATTTGTGTGAGTCATAAATGCAGATGTGGATTCATCGTCAACGAAAGAGGGACGCATGGATTGAGTTGTAGATTTAGTTCCGGGCGTTCGTCTCGTCATTCAACAGTAAATGACTTAATCAAGCGAGCTTTATCAACTGCTGATATTCCTGCTGTCTTAGAACCTTTGGGAATCATTCGTGATGAAGGTAAGCGTCCAGATGGGATGTTTCTCATCCCATGGGGTCATGGAAAACCTTCAGTCTGGGACTTCACCTGCGTAGATACCGTTGCAGCATCACATATTGATTCAATATCCAGAAATGCTGGTGGGGCTGCAGATTCTGCTGAAAAGTCCAAATTGAAAAAATATCGTTCTTTAAAAGATCAATACATTTTTTATCCGGTAGCAATTGAAACCTTCGGTTCATTTGGTAGTTATGCCACTGAATTAATTAATCATAGTGGACAAAAATTCATCAATGAAACAGATGATCAAAGAGCAAGGACTTTTTCGATACAACATATCAGTATCGCCATCCAAAGAGGAAACGCAACGTCAATTCTGGGTTCTATTCCTGCTACTCAACGTTTGGATGATATATTTATTCGTGCACAAAGAAAACATATGTCGAGTAGTATCCATCAGTCTATTATTCGGAGCCAAATACCTGAAAAGTATAATTTGGATTCAAATCCACTTCCAAAAAAATAACGCGATCTACCATATCTTTATCCAACTCGATTTCAAGCAGCCTCCAATCGAGTTCCCTATTGCGGCGCTCCAATGAGAGAGAAAATCATCGCATAAGAGACTATTCCTTTGGAAATAGCAGTAGTGGTGAGTGCATCTCCCTCAGTTATGATTCCATCAAACCACTTGAGCTTGGAAGCTCTGAAACTCTTGGTCTTAATGGTTTGAAAAACATTGGCAATACCTGCTTTATGAATAGCGCAATACAATGTTCATCGAATGCCAGATGGTTGCTCGAGTATCTGAGAAAAGATGAACATTTGAAGGATATCAACACAAGCATATCAAGTATGGAGGGTGCTTTGATAAAAGCATTTGAAGAAGTGGTAAGAGAACTTTGGTCAGAAGATTCGTCTGATGTGGTGGTTAACACTGTTTCTTTGGAAAAGCCAGATACAAAGATTTGCACCTCGTTTCATGGGTAATGTTCAACAGGATGCCAAGGAATTTTTCAGATATTTATTGGAAGGTCTTCATGAAGATGTAAACAGAGAAAGGCCTAAACCTATGTTCATAGAAATCGATGAAAGTGTTGAACTATGAAAAACTCTTTAATACGTTAGACCGAGCTTTCGTTTCAATTTTGAAACTTCTTAAGGGTCCTAAAATATGTAAATTACATTATTGAGAAAAACAATACTCAAAATGAAGAAAGTACTTACAGTAATCTGAGTGGTTGATTAATGAACATTAACTTAAAAAAAACGTGAAATATGTGAATATTTATCGGAATGGTGTTATATCTTTGACGTTTCGAGTGACATTGAAGGATTTGAAATGACAACCTATGATTAATCGTCAGAAAAATATAGAATATGTAGTCAGTGTGTTAATTTTTTTATTATATTCTTTGAGAATCATCAGTTTTAATCCATTTGTAAAAGATAACTGTAGATTTTGCTAAGATTTTCGATATCTGTTTTTTCGTTCATATTTTGATTGGATTCATTAATTTCAATCATTTCAAGAAATAATCTTTTAGATACATTTTTTTCGAAGACATTCGAATCACGTACGTTCCCGAAATCTCTCAAAAAATGAAGGAATGGCGCAACATCAACAAGAAACTGGCTGCTCACAGAAATAGAAGAATATTCTTACTAGAATGTAGACGTAATGGTGTTATACCTTCACACATTATGAATAATATCAAAGATTTGAACATCCCAATTGACACAAATAATGGTAAGAGTTTACACGAAATTCATATATTCAATGAAAAATCAACCGAGAAAATGTTAAATTTAGAAATCAAAATAACACATAATGACCTCAAATCATCAGAAATATACTTTTCGAAACTTTCTAACTTCCTCATAACAAAATTACCTAATGATATCTGGATAAATTATACAGAAAGACAAATGATTTCCTACAATAAAATATTCAAAGATATAATAATTAAAAATATCAACAAGATAAAAAGATTGAAATTTTCTTCCCAGAATGATATCAAAACAAAGAGCACTTGGTTCAAAAATTTGACTGATATAATTATACCAAATGATATTGAATTTTCTTGCTTTGGGATTCAAATTCAGTTTACCTCCTACTACAAGAGACGTATCGATTCCAATCTTTTGTCTGATATCAAATCACTAATAAGTGGATTCGATAATGAGAAAAAAGATATTTTCAGAGCAAAAATAACAAATATGGTTACTAACTTTTTTCAAAAACCTCAAAAAAATAAAACAACACTCAATTCTCTTGATAAAAAAACCAAAGAATTTTTCAAAAACCATGCCAATCTTATTTTAACAAAATCAGATATAGGTAATGTAACAGTCATTTTATAAAGAACTGAATTTATAAAAAAATCTCATGATATCCTTGATGACGAAAACTCTTACACCAAATTAAATAGAGACCTACCCAACCATTGAAAAAAAAAAAAATTTTCCAAAAAAAAAAAAAAAAGAAGAAGCAAAAAAATGTATGATATACAGTTCTGTATCACCAAAATACTATGGTTTACCCAAAATTCATAAACCAATCATGAAACTCAGACCTATCATTTCATCTATTGATGCACCCAATTGCAAAATATCTTAATTATTCACAGACATCCTTACAGATGCATAAGACTTCGAAAATAAGTTTTATGTTGAAGATTCTTTCGAGTTTTCTAAATTTATCAACGAAAAACAACTTCCACAAAGCTATGTCTTGATAAGTCTAGATGTTGTTTCTTCATTCAGTAACATACCGATAGAATTAGTGTTGAAAAGTTTAACTAAAAGATGGAGTAGAATAGAAGAATACTGTAATATTTCACAAAAAACATTTTTAGAAATCATTCAATTCATATTCAAATCTAGTTTCTTTTCGTTCGAAGGAAATTTCTACAAACAAATTCTTGGAACACCTATGGAAGCTACCATCTCCATTTTTTTTTAAATTTGTAGATGATATTATTTGTGCAGTACCAATGGATAAATCCGATGAAACTTTAAGAAAAGTAAAAAACTACAATAAAAATTTACAATTCACAATCGAATTAGAAAAAAATAAAAGTATTCCGTTTTCAGATACTAGAATAATTCGTAGAGAAAACAATTCACTAATCACAGATTGGTATATAAAACCAACAAACTCTGAAAGATACATAGACTATCATTCCTTCCACTCAAAAAGAATGAAAATAAATTTGATTCTTTGTATGAAAAAAATAATCGAGATATCGGTTCATCCTTCATTAAAAAACACAAATTTTAAAATTCTCAGATATATTTTACTAGATAATTCTTACCCCAAAAAACTTCTTAACATAATTCTTTTCAATACCAACTCTGTAGACAAATTAATAATGATGACACAAATGATCAAAATTCAGAAAATAACAATGAAAGGATAATTTATTTTTCTATTCCTAATATAGGAATTCTATCATCAAATATAATTGAATTATTCAAGAATGAAAGTAACATAAAAATTTTACAAAAAAATATCAAGACTATTGGAAATTTGGATACGAGATTAAAAGATCCCACACCACATTTGAAGAAATCAAATGTTGTCTACAGCATACCATGTAACAACTGTGATTTGAACTATATTGGTACATGTTCAAGAACTTTAAATAATCATATTATCTCTCACAGAAGTGATATAAGACTCAACAAGAAATCATGTGCATTAGCTCAACATGCTATTGAAACAGGCCATAATAATAATAATAATAATAATAATAATAATAATGTTTATTCACTCGAAATATGAAATATGATACAATATTTTCAGAGGGTTTTGTGAATAAACGGGGAGACCACAGAAACTGAAATATTCAGCTTGTACGTGGTAAGGGGGAGATCATAAATCTAGGTTATGCAATACAATAAAAATAATAAGTTACGACTTATAAAATTAACATAGAAGATATGAACAAGGTAGTTTAAAATGCAATAAAATTGATCAACATAGTAAGAATGTAACACTAAAATAGATAATTCATTACAATTACCAAAAGCTTACTAAAAATCTATTTACAATAATAAAATTAAATAAAATAAGTACAATACTAGTGCTATAGAATTAATGAAGATACAGACAATCGATAAATATGATAAAATCATGACAGTAGAATATATAATTTATTACAAGTCTAATGTTTTTAACAATAAATTTGGATATATTATGGATTATGGATATTGGATTCTCATGAGGAGAGTTATGATAGTTATTTATTATTTTGTGAAAGAACTGACGCTTTTTCTCTAGTATCCATTTCTTTGTTTTAGTTTTGAATTCATTGGAGGTTTTACTATCTCTAATGGTGGTTGGTAACTCATTATAGAGTTTGGTGCTCAAGTAAGCACAACTACGCTGCCCAATGGTTTTCTCACATCGTATAGAGCAATATTTTAGTTCTCTTTGCCTCGTCTTATAGGAATGAGATGGTATAGAAAGGGGTATTTTTTTTTTGAAAGTACTGTTTAGAATATTTAAGCTGTATAGCTGTCTAATGTCAAATATTTGGGCGTCGATGAATAGATCATCGGTGGGATATTCTCGAGGTTTTGCTAAAATAATTTTTAAAATCCACTTTTGTATAACATTCAGATTTTCAAGATGTACGTCATACACTCCTCCCCAGCCCAGAATTCCGTAGGAAAGAAGAGACTGTACTAAGGAGTAATATATTATTTTGAGTTGGGGTATGTCCAAGAATTTTTTTAGATACCTGAACCTTGATAAAAGTCCTCTGATTTTTCTCACACTGTTTTTTATTTGGAGGTCCCACCTAAAATGTCTGTCAACTTCAATTCCTAGGTATTTTATAGACTCAGCTTCAGAGATTTCAGTAACGTCATCGATTTTTATGTTTCCTAGGTTTGGTAAATGATTCGCATATGAGACAAAAGGTAAATACTTAGTTTTGTCCGCATTCAAGGTAAGTTTGTTCAATTGAAACCACTTTCTTATCATTTTCATGTTTCTTTCTGCTATATTTTTTACTTCGTCCCATTTTTCTGCTCTGTATATTATGGCAGTGTCATCTGCGAAACTGATGATTTCCCCTTCAGTTTTCATTGCCAATAAACTATTCAGGTATATTGTAAATAGTAGGGGACCTAACACAGTTCCTTGTGGTACACTGTAAGTAACAATGCGAGGTTCGCTGTTAACACCATCTATTTCACCTGTGTTGTCGTTCAGTGAGGTAATTTTTCATGAGGTTATATGCATTACCCCTGATTCCATATGCTTCGAGTTTTTCTAATAGTCGTTCATGACACACAGTATCGAATGCTTTCGAAAGATCAATGAATACGCAGAGTGTAGGTATTTTTTTATCAAGTGCTTCGTATATTTGCGCAACAAAAATTTGTATAGCATCGTTAGTAGATCTTCCTTCCCTAAAACCAAATTGTTTGTCTGATAATACTGCGTTTTTTTGTAAAAAATTTGTTATGCGGCGTTTTATAATTTTTTCTACAATTTTGACTATGTTTGAAATCAAGGTTATGGGTCTATAACTGATAGTTTCAGATTTAGATCCTTTTTTGTAAAGTGGTTTTTTGATGCCCTTTTTCAATGTCCTTGGAAAATATCTGTTTTCAAAAAACTTGTTAATCATGAATGAGAGGGGTGGTGCAATTTCGTGAGAAATTTCTTTTAATACTTCCGCTCGAATACCATCATAGCCTGGAGATTTTTCATTTTTTAACTCTGCTATAACATTTTTCACCTCAGTGAGATTAGTTGGAAATATATACATACTTTCCCCTATCGGTTCGATGTCCTGTGTGAAATTTTCTGGATCCTCTATTAACTCTGCATAATTTTTACCCAAATCACTATAATACTCATTAAAACTATTACAAATTTTTACTTTATCTGTTATTTCTTCCTGATCTACAATAATTTTTTCTATTTTTGTTTTGAGTTCGTTTTTGTTACAGATGTTGTTTACATTTCCAAATTTGGTTTTTTTTTAATTATTTTTTTTAAAAGTTTATTCAGCTTATTTTTATAATTTTTGTATATCTCTAATAAGTTTTGGTCTGTTCTATTATTTCGTACTTGTTCATATAGTTTCTCTTTTTTCCTTATAGATGCAAGTAGGCCTTTCGTTATCCAAGGTTTTTTGGGTGTACAAGATTTTTTATGTATTCTAACCTTTTTTGTATTTTTGTCTGTATAATATTTCAATATATTAGTGAAGGTTTCAGCCATTTCATCCAAGTTTTCTTCAATGTAGATCGTATGCCAAGTTTCCTTCTGTAAATCAGTGCGCATGCTTACGTAGTCTGTATAGTATTTGTATGATTGTGTATTTTGTTCATATTTTCTATTGGCTTCGATTTTCTTTAGCATGATAACTATGGGTGAATGATCCGTTATGTCGTAGTCTATGATATAAGAGTCTATGTTTCGTTTGTGTGATAATCGTGTTTTATATCAAATTTGATACATGTTTTTTTGGTTGGCCTTTAGAATGTTCTTATATTCTTTGTAACTTCGGAGTCATTCATCAAAAATTCCTTTATGTTGACTGAATTTTTTTAGGTATTCTTCAAGTATTTTGTTGAAATATTTTGGGCAGGTACTAGGGAGCCTATATATAGCAGTGATAGGATATAGTTTTTTTGAGATTTTTAAGTATAGTTCTATTGCTTTAATTTCACCTATATTTATTGTACTGTGTGTGAACTCTAAACTGTTTTTGATATACATTATTATACCATCATTTTTGTTGTAGTTCCCTTCGCTATATATGACATCATAGCCATCCAACCCGAATATTTCTAACTCAGTAATTTGAAAAGTTTCTGTAAGTATCAATATATCAAAGAGAAATTCAAATTGACAAAGAAAAAGGCAAAATTCATCGAAATTTTTGTTAAGACTTCTAATGTTGAGATGTAGTATGCTTAAATTTGTAATATCACTTTTTTTAAGCTAGCTGGAGAATCTACAATTTTAGTATAGACTGGTTCGTTTTTATAATCCTTAATAAAGTTATCCATAATTACCATAAAAGTTATATAATAAATCAATAATTGTAAGAATGATAGAGTAATAATAATGGACAAACAATGGTTATGTTATGAATGATAGATTGAAAAGCTGGGGGGATTTCTATTTTTGGGAATTTGTTCGGGACCTGGTAACTTTCTCTAGAGCTGGGTTGATGGTCTTGAGTGGCTTTCTTGTGGCTTCAATAGATTTGGGAGGGTTTTCAACTTGTCTTGTTGGTTGATTCTGCTCTATGTTTTTCGGATATGATGTATGTGAAATCTCTCGATTTCTACTTATATGATGTTCGGATTTAGGAATTTGTGACTGGGTTGGGGTCGATGGGGTACTATTTGCTTTTTCCTCTACCTGTTTGTCTAATTCGTTCAAATCTTCTATGGAAAATTCCGTATTCTCTACAACGAGTTTATTACCCTTAATATAGCAGTTCTTGTTTTGCTGTCTCTCCCTAAGTAGAAATTTCCGCAAGATTTGATACTCTCCGCGTTGTTGTACCGTCAGGTCGTGAGATATTGTTATACTGCTTCCTTTCAGTTTCTTACAGTTTCTCAAGATTTCCTTTTTTTTCAAATATGATACGAACTCTATCTTAACTGGTCGATTTGTTGTTTTCCCAAGACAATAAAAATTATTTAAATCTGATTCATTGACAACTACGTTCAACATGCTATTGAGCTCAGTACAGATGAATTGTGAAGATATATTTTCATTGGGGACATCCCATCCAAAGACAATTATATTATTTTGTTTTTCGTTCCTCTCTTGATCTTCAACTTTTTTTTTCAAGTAATGATTCTCCTTTTCAAGTTTGTATATTTTAAACTTCAAATCCTCAACTTTCAATAAAATATTTGCTTCACTAGCTTCGATTATATTTTTCAGTTCTATTTTACTGTTTCTAATCTCGTCCAATATTAGTTTGACAGTATCACTATCCATTATTTTTATTATTCGGATTACAACTATTTGGTGTCCGTTGGTGGAATAGTACTTCAACCGAATTTCTTATCAGTGACAGTTTGTGATTGATCAACAATGTGAAATATCGTAGAACAATTGTATATGTATTATCTGACTTACGGATATTGTATTCCAGAAGATGTTTTCCTTATCAAGGTACTTTCACTATTCACACGAATTAATTTGATTCAGGAACGTATATTTTGATTAGTTTTCACGAGGACAAGGTTGAGCTCACCAACGGTTGAAACGAAATATCATTCGAGGAAGCACAAGTTTTGCATTCAGAAAAAAATGTCTCTAAAAGATTATTGCTTGAAATGATTGAAATTAATAAATCTAATCAAAATATGAACAAAAAAAAAATATCGAAAATCTTAGCAAAATCTACAGTTATCTTTTACAAATGGATTGAAACTGATGATTCTCAAAGAATATAATGAAAAAATTAACACACCTACTACATATTTTATATTTTTCTGACGATTAATCATAGGTTGTCATTTCAAATCCTTCAATGTCACTCGAAACGTCAAAGATACACCATTCCGACAAATATTTACATATTTCACGTTTTTTTTTTAAGTTAATGTTCATTAATCAACCACTCAGATATTGAAACGAAAGCTCGGTCCAACGTATTAAAGAGATTTTCATAGTTCAACACTTGTGCTGACTGAAGATCCCCGTTATTTCCCACTGTTCATACCAATTTTCAGTCGTTATTTCTAAATTTATATATATATATATATATATAAATATATAAACTCGATTGCAAATTATATATATATATAATATATATATATATATATATATATATATATATATATATATATATATATATATATATATATATATTTATTATATATATAAATATATACAAGGTGTTTTTTTCAGGTAAAAATGAGACTTCTTTTTTCATAAACATGTGTCCGCAAACGCTTCGTTACCGAGCGTTAAAGTTTCAAGATTTTTTAATTTTTTTCTTCATGGCTCTTTCAGTTTTTGCGACATTTTATTCAAATTTGAAACATAGTTTACGTTTCAGGGTTTACATCATCTATTCCGAGTGATTGTAAGAATCTACAGGGAGATATTTTTTCAGGAGTCAAGCCCTTTTTCGCCCCATATACTTTTTTCTAGTGCGTTGCTGGTGGATTCTAACATATGAAATGCATTCTTTGTTTTTCTTATAATTTTTTTTGCTCCCTGTAATTTTTACGCATCTGCGACCGTTATCGAGGAAAAAAGTAAAATTATGTTTTGTAATTCGCTAGAGTTACTTAAATTTTTCATAGAAACAATGAAAAAGAGAATCAGTGGGATTTGACTGCTATTATCATTTTGACGTTTAGGTTTGTTTTAAAGCATGTGATATTATTTGAAAGTTGGTGGAAGTCTCAGCGTGTATTTGTTTTGCATTAAAATGGAAAATGAACCATATTCATTTGAACATCTGGCTGACATCCATTTTGTTTATGGTCTGGCTAATGGTAACGGACTTGAAGCTCAGAGGTTGTACGCGATAAGATTTCCCAATTGCCGGCTTCCCAACTATAGAACTTTTATAAATTCTCATCAACACCTTTGGGAATACGGCAAATTTCAGACTTCAAGGCACAATGCTGGCAGACCGTGACAGGCACGCAACCGAGTAAGCGATGAAGATATTTTTAATGTTATTGACGAAAATCTTGATATGAGTACTCGACAAATAGCACGGGATTTGCATGTTTCCCATTCAACTGTCTGAAGGGTTTTACACGAAAACATGCTATAGCCATATCATATCCAGCGCGTCCAAGGTTTGCTTCCGCGGGATTTTCCACGGCGCTTGCAGTTCTCCCGATGGATACTACGCAACTGTACTAGGGATCCTGCATATTTATCTCGTATCCTTCTTACCGACGAAGCCCACTTTTCACGCGATGAAGTAGTGAATTACCACAACGTTCATATTTGGGCACTAGAAAATCCACACATGATCAGACAATTTCGACACCAGGAACAGTTCAGCGTAAACACAAGGGCAGGAATAGTAGGATATACTCCAATTGGTCCTTTTATTTTACCGCGAATTTTAAATGGTGCCACATATTTAAACCGAAGGAATTTCCTGCATTAGTGGAGGACGTACCTTCACAAGTTCGTAAAAAAATGTGGTTGAAGCACGATGTACCCCCCTCCCCCCCATTTTCGAGTCATCGTCCGCGATTATTCAGATACAATGTTTCTCAATCGGTGGATTGGCAGAGCAGGTCCAATTGCTTGGCATCCACGGTCCCCAGATTGCAACCCGCTGGACTTCTTTTCATGTGGATATGTGGAGGGCCTAGTTTATGGTGCAGAACCAGTGTCTGCCATCGAAGTTCTTACTGAACGAATTATGGATGCCTTCCACACCGTAAGAAACACTCCCAGAATTTCAGAACGCGTACGGCAGTCTATGAGTAGAAGAGTGGAAGATTGTATCACAGAAGGAGGAGGGCATTTCCAGAACCTTTTATAAAAAGTCAAGGTTCGTTAGGTTTCTTATTTTTTAGGTGATGTTTCAACTCTGAACTTCAAAATATTTATGATTCATCCATGAATCATGAACTGAAACTCAAGCCGATCGAAACACAGGTCCAAAGTTGTTATGCCAAAAGTATTCACCTAAAGTTAATATTTCTTTGGATGGAATAACTCTAAATATGTTACCGGAGGCAAAAAATCTTGGTTTCATATTAGGTACAAAAACAAGTTTCATTTTATATCCAGAGATCTTACGCGGATCTAAGAGTAATTTATCTTCACCAAGCTCAGACGAAAGTCAAATTATGACAGAAACTCATCCTTTCGCAATATATCTTCTGCTCACCTATATACTCTCCTTGTCTGGATCATGTAGATTTGTACAGGATACGAAAAGTTTAAAATTCCTGTTTACGCTATATCTATGGTATTCGTAAGTGTCCGCACATTTCTCATAGGCTTACTCAGCTGCAACTGCTGACACTGAATAATCGTTTTTCATTGCAATTTCTAACCTTATTCTACAATATCATCAACAACAAATCACCCCAGTATCTCTACGATCAAATTCGGTTTCGTGAAAATGAACACGAAGTGAATATCAGGCGCAAAGATCTCCGCCCCACTACGACACTGTTTGAAACATCGTTCAGTTTCTCTATCTATACCTATTATAATGGTCTTTCCACTTTTGAAAAAACTGTTATAACCATTTTTTGGGCTTTATTCAACCAACTTCTCTCATAAAATATGAAATGTGAAACAGTCGAACAATTCTGTATTTTTGAACTACCATTATTATCCTCAATCTTTGTTTATTTCAATTGTTTTTTCTATTCCTTCACCAAATAAGCAATATAATTATGATATAATATATAGGTAACGAATGTATAGTGAAGGAGTTGAGTGGAAGAGCAGGTTAATGCCTTCTGAATTCCGCTACGAAACTTTACCAAATTTATTGACCTGTTTTTTGTTGTACCCCTTCTATTCTAACATTGGTGAATAAAATACATTATCATTATTTTTATTATTTACACACTGGTCTGAATCTGGCCACCCTTCAGATGTAATCACTTAAAAAAATGTGTTTATCAATCTGCCATATCCTCCAGGTGTAGTCACTCTGGTAGGATATAGAATTTTGCGCTTGTAACGGTAACATTTTCTATCAATACACCACTGTTAATCTACGAAAAGGCGCAAATGTCTGACTGCTTTATTCAGTTACTGATGTATAACATGGTGTTACTATTTATTTCATGAGATTGATTGATTAGGTTCATTTATTGCGCTTACTTTTTACACCAAAGTAAACTTCCGCAACAAAATCAGCTACAACACCCCGTGAACACTGTACTTTATCCTTGCTGATGGTGATATTGTCGTTTGAGGTACTCAGGGATTGCCTGAGTCGAATATTTCGAGCTCTGGATTGACACTATGGCAGATTGTTGGATGGAATCGTGATCATGTTGTCGTCAGTTACAACTGGGAATCCGAAAGGAAAGAATAGTTAAATGGGTCATTCTAGGATTCTAGGGTTGGTGAAATCGAATAACCGTAATAAATGAGTATTTTTCTGATGCTAGATGTTAGTAAACATTCTACAACTCACCTGTTCATGTCATTTTTTTCAAACAATCGAAATTTAAATTATTTTTTTATTTCACCTCGTGGATAAATGAGATTCTGTCGAAGCTATTCACAATGAGTCGCAAATAACAGAAAAACTAGATTTTTTCTGAAAAATTATTTTTTGTGTCCCTTACTGGTTAATCAATTCAGTCACATCACATTTTGATCAAACATTCATTCTTTTCAAATGAAACCCCTATGGGCCACCTACCTGTCTCTCTAGAACATTCATTAGGGAAAAAAATTACATATCATTTCTGTATTTCGGTGCAGTAACAAATTGTATAAATTCAAAAATCTACAACTAGTTCATGAGTTTTCTGGCAGTTCGAATAATTTTTCAATTTAGTAAGCTGTGGAAAACAACATTTCTGAATCTTGTCAACTGATTGAGTTATACTTATAAGCACGATAATATTGTTTTCTTTTAATTTTTCTAGCGTTTTCTCGACTGACATTGCATTGGTATTCCAATTCCCGCGTCGAAGCGGTTGGATCAAAATCGACATAAGCAAAACACTCATTTCTGCCTCCTCACTTACGATCATCTTCTCCATTGTTGTTTTTTTTTTCGGAATCTTCACATTTTTGTAAAAGGTTCTTTGTGGGTGTCTTCTGTGTGGGTATCGTTCAGCGTATAACTGACAAGCGGCGACAATGTTTTCAAGACATTCTCCGTAAATAAATAACATATCAACCTGTTCACTTCTTGTGAACCTATAATTTTGATTTTACATTTCTACTGAACTAATTCCCGGAAGTTAACTAATTTTCGAGAGTTGGGATGAAAGATGACAAAGAAACACAATCAGTTGACAAGATTCAGGAATGTTGTTTTCCACTGCTTACTAAGTTGAAAAATTATTCGAACTGCAAGGAAACTCATGAAGTAGTTGTAGATTTTTGAATGTATACAATTTGTTACTGCACCGACATACAAAAATGGTTTGTAATTTTTTTCCTCAATAAATGTTCTAGAGAGACAGGTAGGTAGGGTTTCATTTGAAAAAAAAATTTTGATCAAAATGTGATGTCATCAATAAATGACACAAAAAATAATTTTTCAGAAAAAATTATGTTTCTCTGTTATGTGCGACTCATTGTGAATAGCCTCGACCAAATCTCATTTATCCACGAGGTGAAATAAAAAAACAATTTTAATTTCAATTGTTTCAGAAAAATGACAATTGACATAGGGTTTGGACTTGTTTTGACCTGTTGAACTTAAATATATAAAAATATACAGGGTGTTCTATTTGAAAAAACAAAGTTACTGGCATTTGCAGAAAAACCGGAAGTCCGCCTTATTGGATTGTGATGTAATCGAATCCAAAATGATTGCTCATATAACTGTACCGAATTTCAGAGAAATCCGTTTACGAATGCAGAAGTTACAGGGGTGGCCCGATATCCTGTGTCACCCGGTATACTATTCGCGTATTGATTTAATTTTCTTTCAAACTCATGTCTCGCAAACTGTCATTACGATGTTGAGTTTTCGAAGAGTGAAATTCATGACTGAATGAAAAGATAACTCTAATATTTCGAATGGACATTTAGTTGTGCGCCCGATTGAAAAATGGTCAATCATGTATACAAACCGTCGGAATCCAGGAGGCGAAATGAAGTATCAGAAGTTTGCAATGTTGTTCTGAGGTTTTGTGTCGTATTGCTTCAATGACATTTATCGAAATTCCGGTGTAGGGAATTGAATCAATTATCGAAACTTTTTCTAATGCCCTCTAGTGGCTGGGAATCAAGGATTCCAATTGAACCGTCTGTTTTGTAGATGTTTATTCTATGGTCATCTATAGCCGGCTTTAGTCTACCTCTAGGTGGATTCGAGAAGGAAATACGAAAAAAAAAACCGAAAAATAAATATAATTTTGTGTTGTCTACGGCTCGTGTCGATAGGAAAGTCAAAAAAAGAATTTCTTCTGTGAAGTTATATTTTAAATTTGTTGAAACATCTCAATAGAGGATAATTTCACAAATAATTTCTATTGTTGGAATTGTCCCTGGTTATTCGTAGACGTATTCATTGGTCGTGGGCAGGACAGTTCACTCTCGCATAAAGATTAATCGGCTTTTCACGTGAGTAACCCCTTTATTCAGATAGATTTTGTCGATTTTCCCTTATAGATTCGATTCTTCTTTCGAATTGTAGAAGCTGCATAAGGGGTGGAATAAGTAGATTTTTGGAATTTTGGCCATTTCTCTCGAGACAGGCGGACGTGAAGGAATTTTTCAATCGGAACGTCAGCATCGGCCTTCAAGCTCATATTTCAGTACATATTTTATTCTTCCATCGTGAAACAGTAGTTTATATTTTGTAAATAAATGGGTAATTTCCATTTTAACGGTTTTTTGGCAATAATTTGTCGAGTACTGGGTGGAATTTTATTCTCCATTCATTGTTACGACGCGGCGTTGCCATTTGCTCAGAAATGAAGTGAGGCTGGGAAACATTTATAATTTTGGAAACTTTCGGATTGTTTTTTATTTTCCAATGTTGCCAAGTCATACAAAAAGTTCGTGATCCACAGAATAATATTTTTTTTTATTCATTTATATTATCTTTAGTGTTCGACATGATTTTTCCAAAATACAATATTGCCAATATGTACAATAAATCCGTACTTTCCAGAATTTATTTCCTCATTGTACACCTATACTGTTTTCAATTGTTAATGTACTTTTGAAAATGCAATGTTGCGAAGATGTACAATGAATCCGTACTTTCCAGAAATTATTTTCTCATTGTTCATCTAAACTGTTTTCATTATTGGAGCAGGATTTATTTTTATAAGTGGTTTCGATGTTGATTGGGTTCTTGTTTGCGGCGTTCTTATTGGTGTCGTGCCTATTTGCGGCGTTCCTATTTGTGGCGTTCTTATTTTTGGCGGTTCTCATTGGTGGCGAGGAGGCTCGACGATTTTGGTTCTACGGCAGAATCAAGCAATTTGGGGCCACAGCGGAAGGTCTGGGAAACGTTACTTCCTGTGGATTGCTCGTTGGGACTAGAGTACCAGCCTCGACGCAATACGCAAGTAGTCTTGAGAAGAGAAAATTGAGTGCTATTTTAAATGTATATTTCCACAAAATTTTCAGTAATTCGTAAAGCGGAAATTAATCAGTCATATTAACCATACTCGTGTTAATAGCGTTGGGTCCGAGCTAGGACCCAGGGGGTATATTGGATATGTTTATTGTCGTTGATTTCTGCCTAATAGGGTGATTTGATCAGCCCGAAATTGTTATTTTTTTCGCATTTTTTTTTCATACCAATTTCGTTTATCTACCTTACGAGGTGACACACTAATATTTTAGTTGATCGAGATCAAATGTTTATCTATGAGTGAAGATACCATGGTTTTTCCCTTATTAGGAAATCAATTGAAGTAAGTACTGAAGTATGAATTGACACATTAGTATTAGATCAAATTCGGTGATTTGTTGTTTGAGTGTGCAAAGAATGTTCGAGGGGTGAAGTCACCTGGCGCCCATTTAAATAATAACGATGGAACCCGCTCTCACCTCCACTTGTGTTTAGCCGGAGTCGAATACTTTGTGTGCCATAGCGACAACCAAAAACTGTAACGATTTTGGTCGGCGTTACATGGTGACACCAGGCTCTCAATCTGCCTATTCCCCAGGGCTCCACACTAGTTTCTCTCTTAGGTCTCAATCTGAATTCAATGGAGTGTAGCTGTGGATTAGGGGAAAGGCGGTAGAGTAGAGGTTTTCAAGCATTGGGGCTTTCATTGGGGCAATTTGTACGTTTTTAGATCTCAAGTGCTTCACAAATGACTCTCGCTTGGAGTGTTTTCTCAGTAACAATGGTTTTGGTGTGAATTTCAATAGCTCTCCTCGAAAAAATGTACAAAACTTCAAGATCGGATAATGAACCGGGTCCAGGGGAGGCCCTTGGGCTACCAAATCGTGTAGCACGTGTGTCTGTAGAAGACTGGATCCGGAAAAACACAAACACTACCAGATACAGACACGGACAAGAAAACATTGAAGGTCCGTGCCGAAAAAAACAGCAGACCTATTAACTTCAAAGAAAAAGAGGAATATTTAAAAAAAATATCCAAATGTTGAGTTCGGATTCAACCGAAATTGAAGGAGTTTTGGAGAAGAAATTCCTTTGCTATACCAGGAGTTTTCAAATTATCTTGTGATGAAATTAGTATGATATGTCCACGAAAAAAACTACAAATCATTGTAGCCTCTCAGGTGAAATATGAATCGGTTTCCGTAAAACCCAAGATGAAACAAATGAGTATCCGATATCGAATCCTTACAACGTTGATATAACATTTGGTTGGAAACGATTGGAAATAAAATGATTAATAAAAATAACCTTTTCAAAGACAAGATTTGATTCGAATGCGCTGAAAAGTAAAAATAATTGCTTTGGATGTGTGACGTTTTCAGTTCGAATACAAAAGCGACAAGCTCTTGAAACTATAACTCACGCAATGACCTACGTCGCACATACAAAGCAATTATTTTTTATTTTTCAGCGCATTTGAATAAAAGCTAGTATTTAAAAAGATTTTTTTATTCATTATTTTATTTTGAGCTTTTTAGTAAGTACGCCTCAATCTATACGTTTTTGTTAATGGACCGTTATTATGAGGCCTTTTTTCTGTAAGTTCTGAGCTATCTATTTCTTCAATGAGGAGACCATCTTAAGATTGACTCGTCTGCTATCCTGGAGCTGTCATCTTCAATTTATGAATTCTGACAAAAAATCAATAATCCTTGACTAAATTCATAATATCCGACCCCAAAAACCCCGACATACAAATTTTGCATAGAAACGGTCCGTTATCACAAAACTTGTCCACCATCTTGGAGCCGCCAACTTGAATTTATGAATTTCGACAATAAATACATAATCTCTGACCATGAAAATCTCCACATACCAATTGCATAGAATCAAACCATAATCACAGAGATCGTCCGCCATTTTGGAGTCGCTGTTTTGATTTTATGAATTTTGACAAAAAAAATCATAATCTTCGACTCCCAGAACCCCCACATACCAATTTTGAATCGAATCGGACCATAATTACAAAACGAGTCCGCCATCTTGGAGCCACCATCCTGAATTTGTGAATTTGAAATACAAATTCAAAATCTCCGACTCCAAAAATCCCCACATAACAATTTTGAATTGGCCATAATCACAGAGATCGTCGGCCATCATAAACCGCCATTTTTTTCATGAATTCGAAAAATTTTCGACCCTGAAAACCCCCACATACCAATTGTGAGTCGAATCAGACCATAAACACAAATCTCGTCCGCCATCTTAGAGCCGCCATTTTGTTTTTTTCGTCCCATAAATATTGATCTGTTCATTCCTGCCAAATATTCTATCTCGAACGGTGTCAAATCTGTTATCAATAGTTAGATCATGGATTCCTATTTGAAAAACTTTCAGGTTGATGCAATTGGCTCGAAATTGGTTGATGATATTTCAAAACTTGGTGAACATCTCAATTGTGAAAAAAGTAGCTTAAAAATATTCCAGATGAATATAAGGAGTCTGAATAAAAATCTAGATAATCTACTGATAAAACTAGATGAAATCTCAACCAGGTTCGATATCATTGTGTTAACTGACAGTTGGTGGATTGGAGATCCGAAACTGTATAATATTGATGGTTTTGACACAATATATAGTTATGGACAATTCAACCAAAACGATGGGATCATAATGTATGTAAATAGTGGAATACAATTCAAATACGAAGTAATAAAAATATGCTATTTCAATACATTAGAATTATAGTTTTCCTATAATTCTAAAATAGTAAATGTAACGAGCATATATCGATCTGCCTCCACTAATATAAATGAATTCAATATACGACTTGCTGAATACCTAGAAAGTGTAACAACTGAAATACACATTATTATTGGGGACATCAACATAAATATTATGGCTGGTGATGATTTATTAACTGATAATTATTTGAACATCTTGAGCATGTACAGATTCCAGTCCCATGTTACTGATTATACTAGAGTGTTCGGTGATTCCAAGTCTTGTATAGATCATGTTTTCGTAAAAGATCAAAAGCAATTCTTCGAATATGAATCATTGGTTTTGATCTGAATATAACAGATCACCGGTCCACAATACTACAAATCAATGGGTCTAAAAGTGGAAGGAGTAATATAAAAAGAGAATTGAACAAAAAATACAATGATGAATAAAAACTCATGAACTTCATCGAAAATGAAAACTGGTCGCGAGTATATAACTCAAATGATTTAGAAAACTCTACTGAAGAATTCATAGATATAATAAAAATCATTGTTGCAAAAAGTACTGATATTATTAAAACAAGAAAACAAGATCAAGCGAAAAGTATTGACAAAAAGGATGAACTATATAAGACATGAAAGAAAGAACCAAACAACGAGAACAAAACACAGTATAGAAAATAAAGAAACTTACTCGAAAAAAATCCTTGAGGCAAAAAAAGAGTTCTATCCTAAACAAATCACAACCAATGGAAATAATTCATCAAACTCATGGAAAACAGTAAATCAAGTAACAAACAAAAACCAAAATAAAAAGAACATGACCGAAGTCATCCAAGATGATAAAATAATCAATGATCGAAAACAAATAGCCGACGTTTTTGTTGAACACTTCTCCGAAATTGGACGTGTATTAGCCAAAAAAATCGAAGCAATTCCTAACACGAGAATTTTTCCGGAAACTAAATTATGTAATTCATCCTTTTCAGAACCAACCAATGGAAATGAAGTACATGAAACAATAAATACTTTGAAAAATAAAAAATCACCAGGAGTAGATAATATCAAAGCAGAAACTCTCAAACTGATTGCCAATTCTATCAAGGCCCCTCTGACATCTATAATTAACTGGATATTTCAATTTGGAAAATGCCCCACGATCTTCAAAACAGAAATGAATAATTATCGTCCTATTTCCGTGATATCAAACATCGCCAAAGTTTTCGAGAAAATTCTCAAGAGAAGAATAGTTAGCTTTCTGAAAAAATATGAAATACTTGCCGATCAGCAGTTTGGTTTCAGAGGGGGTAGATCCACGCAGGATGGCATAAATGAACTCGTAACAAAATTAAGCAAACACATCGACAATACAGTGCTAGTCAACAGTCCCTTCCCCCCCTCGTATCTTTTGAACGGGTATACTTATAATAATGAAATTTGGAGGGTGGAAATAAACGGATGTAGGCTTCTCAACTGGTCATAACAGGTGACGCAATAGTCATAAATGACGTCACAAGGCCACTGTGACCAATAATTTTAAATGGGACCCTATGGCAAGTGACAGCTCGTTTGAAAGGTATTGAAAATACCTATTCAGTCATACCAATTTTGTTTGGGTTCCGGCTGATTTTGATTGATAAATTGAAGAAATACGAAAATTATAGTTTCGCATTTAATTAATAAAGATTTAAGAACCAGTTCTTATAATAAGTGTTCAAAATGTGCTCCATCTACTTCCTGGCAGTAATGCATCCTATTGCTAAACTCTTGTCGTACTCGTTCCAGTGTGTCAGCGGAAATTGCCCTACATTCTTCAACAATTCGTTGTTTCATAATGGCAATACTGTCAGGTGCTGTAGCGTAAACCTTAGATTTCAAGTACCCCCATAGAAAAAAATCAAATGGTGTAAGCTCCGGTGACCGAGCTGGCAATTCGATCGAACCTCGTCGTCCAATCCATCTACCACGATATTCTTCATCTAGGTAACGTCTTACTGCACCGTAATAGTGTGCAGGAGCACCATCTTGTTGAAACGTTATTTCCAAGTTGTCGAATTCATCTGGATTATCTTCTAGAATTTCAAGAATTAACGCCTCAATATCATTTTGTAACATCTCCAGATACAATTCACCGGTTAAGTTAGCATTGAGAAAAAGAGGCCCAACTATGTGGTTTCCCAAAATACCTGCCCAAACATTTACTTTTTCTGGAAATTGAGTATGTTTTTCACGAAAGATGTGAGGATTTGTGTCACTCCAATACCTCACATTTTGAGTGTTAACATTTCCATTGAGAAAGAAAGTACTTTCGTCACTAAAACAAATTGTCTGTATGTAGCCTGGTTGTTGGTTCATTTTATTGGACATAGTTTCACAGAATTCTAGTCTTCGGTCGGGGTCATCATCTGAAAGTTGGTGCACCATTTTTAATTTGTATGGATGAAATTTGTTTTTAGCCAACACCCTATGTACTGTCCTTTGACTGACTTCACAGATAGACGCAACTTGGGCTGTGGAAGAAGTAGGGTTTACTACCATTTCTCCAATTATGTCAATTTTTGTCATCACTAATTGTTGGTCGACCAGATCGTTTGGCATCTTGAACACTACCTGATGCTTCAAACTTCCGAAGAAGCTCCCTCAAATAAACCCTCGATATAGGGCGATCGGGGTACCTCTCATTAAACAGTCGTTCCGCTGCATGGAAATTGTTTCTACATTCACCAATTATTAAGATAGCTGCTACTTTGTCGGCTACAGTACGTACCATTTTGCCTATGTAAACACTTAAACGTCTCGTTAAACAATAGCTTAGGTAAATTTTCAAGGTATAAACACTTTTGACAAGTAGAGAATTCAAAAACGTCAACCTTTTTGACAATTAACCAGAGGCGTACTTTAAAATCTTTATTAATTAAATGCGAAACTATAATTTTCGTATTTCTTCAATTTATCAATCAAAATCAGCCGAAACCCAAACAAAATTGGTATGACTGAATAGGTATTTTCAATACCTTCCAAACGAGCTGTCACTTGCCATAGGGTCCCATTTAAAATTATTGGTCACAGTGGCCTTGTGACGTCATTTATGACTATTGCGTCACCTGTAATGACCAGTTGAGAAGCCTACATCCGTTTATTTCCACCCTCCAAATTTCATTATTATAAGTATACCCGTTCAAAAGATACGAGGGGGGGAGGACTTTTGACTAGCACTGTATATCTGCTGCCATATGTATTTTCATTGACTTACGAAGGCATTTGACACTGTCAGTCACATACAATTACTTGATATCTTGGAGGGTATAGGTTTCAGAGAAACTTCGTTCAATCTGATGAAGGATTACCTATATAGTAGGAAACAAATAGTGAAAATAGGTGATGTCATCAGCAAAAGTAGAACAGTTAAATTTGGTGTTCCGCGAGATACAGTTATGGGACCAATTCTGTTCAATATATATTTGAATGATCTCTATAAACTATACCTGAAAGGAGATATAATTAGTTTTGCGGATGATACAGCCGTAATATATGGAGACAAGATAAGGGACCTGTTGAAACCTACAAGGAAGACCTTGGAACAATAATTGATTGGTTTGACAGCCGTTTGCTGACAGTAAACTTTGATGAAACTGTATTGGTACCATTCACATCCTATAAAAAATATCTTCCAAAATTCAATGAACTGAACATTAATAGTGAAAAAGGTATGGTAAAAATCCAGTCTACTGACAGTGTCGAGAACCTTGGGATATTTATCGATAATCACCCCAAATGGAATAAACATATTCATTACCTGACAAAAAATCTTTGGTTTCTGTTATATAAATTCAAGTATTTACGTGAAATACTGAAATCTGATATCTTAGGATTTAAACTATTCCCTGATCGAAAGTCACCTCACTTATGGTATCATTGCTTGGGGACCTGCCAACAAAAATCTTCTCAAACCGGTGGGAATAATCCAGAGAATGATAATTAAATGTATGTACAAACAATACAATGACTTATTCTCAGAAACGGACTTACTTGATATCAGACTGTTATACTTAGCTTTGTTAACAGCTTTTGTTATTGTATTGTTTTGATATATATGAAATATAGTTGAAGGTTGTATATAATAAATAATTTCCAGTTTTGGTTTTACAACTTCACTCATTTTCTAATAATTCACTGCATATCTGCGAAAGGTTATGGGCCCAGATCATGAATAATTGTGTGGGATCCCTATTCAACACTGAGTGGAAGAAAAGGAGGAATAGTTCCAGAGGAAAGTTCAAAGGCACGTATCAAGTTTGAAATTGTGACTTTTCTTGTTGTCATTGTCACATTGGTTTTCACTTCCTGAGAAAACTGTGAGGAATAAAATGGACAAATTCAGAAGTTTTAATATTCAAGAGTTCGACGGCAACAACTTCCAGTTATGGAAATTCCAGATGGAAATTATCCTCAGAACAGAAGGTTTACTAGACTTAGTCAACGGAATAACCAAAAAACCCATGGAGATGGTTCAAGAAAGAGAAAGAAAAGAATGGGAAGATCTCAACGCCAGAGCCATGCTTCTCATATCTACTTCAATGGAATTCTCTCAACTCCAGAACAGTATGTCATGTGGAACCTCTTCAGAAATGTGGACAAGAATCAAGCTCATACATGAGCAAAGATCTTCCGCCAATAAGGTCATATTGAAACAACAGTTTTTCAATTACCAAATGTCAGCAACAGATACTATCGCACAACACATAAGCAAAATAGAGTCGATGGCCCTAACATTAGCCGATGTGGGAAAAAAAGTTTCAAACATTGATAAGATAGCAAAAGTTTTGGGTAGTCTACCTCATAAATATGGATTTTTTGTGACTGCCTGGGACTCTTATGATGAAGACAAGCAGACTTTTGATAATTTGACTGCAAGGCTTCTCAAAGAGGAACTTAGATTAAGTCAAGTAGAAGCAACATCAACTGCATTTGCTGCTGTGAAAATTCACCATAAACGGAACAGTCCAACTCTCGATAAAAGCAATGTCAAGAACAAACAAAATGTTATTTGTTTTTACTGCAGAAAAAGAGGTCACGTAAAATCAGAATGCAGAAAGAGGATCAACAAATATCGTGAAAATAGTCAGAATGACAAACAGAATGACAGTTTCTCATTTCATCATGAAAGAAACCAAGCACCGAGTGCTGAAGAAAATAATCTTGAAATTGATAGATGTGAAGATATTTGGTTAGCTGACAGTGCGGCTTCCAAGCACATGACGTCCCATAAAGAATGGTTCAGCGAGCTGAAACCACTTGATTCAAAAGTTGCAGTCCAGATTGGTGATAATTCATTAATTCATGCTGAGGGAATTGGCACCATAAGATTAACAGCTGTCGTTGATGATATCAGAGAACCACGCACATTGGAAAACACTTTGTATGTACCACAATTGAAGAAAAACTTGTTTTCTGTGGGAGCAGTTACCAATAAAAACCTGAAAGTTGTTTTCGACAATACCAAGATTGAAGTTAAAAATACTGCAGGTTTAGTTGTCTCTGGAATCAAGCAAACTAATCAGTGTTACAAAATGCTGTTCGAAGTTCCTGAAATTCAGCAGAATAATTTACAAGCACAAACAAACACAGTTACACTCTGGCATGAACGATTAGGTCACATTAACTTCCGTTCACTCAAGGAAATGGCTGACGAGGGGCAAATCCCTGGGATCAAAATCAGTGGCGTAGATAGTTTATTTTGCAGCACTTGTCAACATGGAAAACAAATAAGAAAACCTTTCAAAAGTAGTTTACATGTTTCTGAATGGAAACCTGGAGAGTACATCCATTCGGATGTTTGTGGAAAAATATCATCTACATCGCTTGGTGGTGCGAATTTCTTCGTTTTATTCAAAGATGAATGTACATCATATCGCTTCGTATATTTCCTTAAACATAAAAGTGACGTTTTTTCAAAATTCATTGAATTCCAACAAATGATCAAAAGGCAAACTGGAAATAATATCAAGATAGTCAGAAGTGACAACAGAACAGAATACGTCAATCATTCGTTCAAAGATCATTTCAAGAAAGAAGGAATCATTCATGAAACAAGTGCTCCATATACTCCTGAACAAAACGGTAAAGCAGAACGTGACCTTAGATCAATCGTCGAGAGTGCAAGATCTATGCTGACACAGAGTGGACTTCCAATAAATCTCTGGGCAGAAGCTACTAACATGGCAGTATATCTGTTGAATCGTCGTCCATGTAAACCAGATGATTCGAAAACTCCTTATGGAAGGTGGATAGGAAAACAACCTGATCTCAGACATTTGAAAACATTTGGATCAGAAGCCTTCGTTCTTGTTCCAAAACATCAAAGGCACAAGTTCGACAGAAAATCAACGAAGCAATATCTAGTTGGATATGATGGATACAGTCCGAACTACAGAGTATATGAGACAAATTCAAGAAAAGTCAGTGTAGCGAGAGACGTCAATTTCAATGAAGGTGTCTTCATAAAACAGTCTCCAGTTCCCAATTATATGTCATTCGAAATAGATAATACGTTCGGAAATGAAATTATGATTGTGTCCAAATCAACAAAGATGAATGTGAAGTGAGTGAAAATGAAGTTCATGATCAATTGGCACCAGACAGCGATTTCCGAAACAATCATTCGCATCAACATAAGTTGAGGAATCGTACTTCAACGACCACAGCGGTATGATGAGGTATGTTGTGCTGCCACTATTGATGAACCTCAGACATACGAGGAAGCCATTAAGTCTGATCATAAAGAAAATTGGCAGGAAGCGATGGAAGACGAGATGAAGTCTCTTATTGAAAATCATACATGGAAATTAGAAACATTACCTTCTGATCGCCAAGCAATAGGTTGCAAATGGGTCTACAAAGTTAAATTGAAAGCAGATGGAAAAATTGATAGATTCAAGGCACGGCTTTGCGCAAAAGGGTACTCTCAGAAACCTGGCATAGATTTCACGGATACTTTTTCGCCCGTAATCAGGTTTGAATCTGTTCGAGTACTTTTGGCAATAGCAGCTGTCAAAAATTTTGAAATCCGTCAGTTCGACATCAAAACAGCTTTTCTGAATGGAAGTTTGTCTGAGAGAATTTACATGAAACAACCAGAGGGTTTCGATAATGGAAATTCCAATTTGGTTTGCAAACTACAGAAAAGTATATACGGACTCAAGCAGTCACCCCGTTGCTGGAATATGAATTTACCGAAATTCTCTCAGAGTTTGAGTTCAAGCAGTTAGAAGCCGACAAATGTGTGTTTCATGCAAGATTTAGTGATGAAGATATGTTTCTGGCTCTGTATGTCGATGATGGACTTATATTGTGCAAATCTGTGAAGTTAATAGAACTCTTTTTGGAAAAATTGGCTTCAAAATTCGAAATTACAACTTCAAATGGAGAATATTATGTTGGAATCGAGATAAAACGAGACAGGGATGAACAAAGCATATTTCTCAGTCAAAGTGGGTACATAGAAAGAATATTAAACAAGTTCAATATGAAGGAATGTCATCCGAATGCAATTCCTGCTGATCCCAATTCTCTACTATATTCAGAAGAAATAAATATAGAATGTAATGCACCTTATAGAGAAGCCGTTGGTTGTTCAATGTTCTTAGAAGTAGTATCACGTCCAGATATCATGTTCGCTGTCAGTCAAGCTAGTCGTTTCCTTTCTAATCCAAAAAGGGAGCATTGGAGTGCTGTTAAAAGAATACTCAGATACCTAAAAGGTACTCAGACTTTTGGACTAATGTATTGTGCGGAAGAAGTCAACTTGATTGCTTACTCAGATGCTGACTTCGCCGGAGATTTAACTACCAGAAGATCGACAACTGGATATTTGAGTATTATAGCTGGAGCTCCCGTAACCTGGTCTTCACATCTACAGAACTGTGTTTCACGATCAACTACTTAATCTGAATATCTAGCCGCATCAGATGCAGCACAAGAGATAAGTTGGTTACGTATATTTTTGCGAGAGCTTGGTATCGATATTTAGTCAAGAATACAGAGTATCATAAACGTACCAAGCATATCGACGTGAAATATCACTATATACGAGAACGTGCAGAGGATAATACCCTTATTGTTTGTTATGTTGCATCAGAAGATCAACTTGCTGATATTCTGACAAAGGCCTTACCGAAAGAGAAATTCGTCAAGAATAGGACTTCCCTGTTTATATTTCAAAATACAGTTTACAAAGAGGGGAAGTGTTATACTTAGCTTTGTTAACAGCTTTTGTTATTGTATTGTTTTGATATATATGAAATATAGTTGAAGGTTGTATATAATAAATAATTTACAGTTTTGGTTCTACAACTTCACTCATTTTCTAATAATTCACTGCATATCTGCAAAACAGACAAATATGTTATTACCAGATTGAATTTAGGCAACACCTTCATCGTAGTGAGCTCAATGAAATAAATCACAAATACAACACAAGATACAAAACTGGTTCTATACGTACTCCAAAACCCCAAAAAAATGTGTTACAGAGGTCGTTCCACTTTTAGTCTAAGAGCCGGTGGGAGATCGACCTTCACCGATCTGATAACTCGATGAGACATATTTTTTTATCAAATATAATTTATAAACAAATATGCCTATGATAACTTGCCTATCGAAAAGTGTTCATAGCTATTTTCAATTGAATTAATTTTAATGAATTTTCTTTCACTCTTTTGATAACCGAATGAGTTTCATCTCAACTGATAGTTTTTAACACTCAGAATATGCCTAGGTAGGCTTGCCTACTTATTTCTGTGCATGGCTACCTGGCAAGCAGATGTGAACAGGTAAGTCAATATAGGTAACTACACCGATCTGTTAACCAATCGAAATTGATATTATAGGTAAGATAATTTAATTACAAAACCAATCGTATAGGCTTGCCTGCAAAAAATCGTACATAAAATATTATCGCCAAGCTATAAAGTCTTAGAATTTTAGCTATTTGATAGGTGCAAGAGAGAAAGTAGAGCGTCCGAGGTCCGTGTGATAGAACAGGACACAACATAGCAGCTGCACGCTACCTGACCGTTGAATGTATCCGAGTGCGCATGCTCCTGTACATGTGAGTGACAGTAACAGCATTCATTTACACTCGACAGTAATTTTGAACCCTATTTTATTACGACTCTAATTTCGATCACAATTTTTGTATTATTTCACACTATATATACTTACAGCTATGAAATAATCAAAAATAAATAATTTAATATATTGATAAATAAAAAAAAATAAAAATTCAACAATTTTTATTTTATTTTATAGTTAAATTATAGAATTCAAAAATGATAAAAAAAATCTATATTTTGTATTTAAAATTAAATAAAGAATAATTTATTTATTATTTGAAATCAAATAAATGCCGTAAAGCGGGAAAGAATAAGTGTTACTTTTGAAATTTCAGTATAATAAATAAAAAAAATCATCAATATAGAAAAATAAAATTTATTACATTTATGTTGTTAAAAGCGTTTATTACAAAGCATATAAAAGAGTCACTCATGTACACGAGCATGCGCACTCGGATACATTCAACGGTCAGGTAGGGTGCAGCTGCTATGTTGTGTCCTGTTCGATCACACGGACCTCGGGTGCTCTACTTTCTCTCTCGCACCTATCAAATAGCTGAAATTCTAAAACTTTATAGCTTGGCAATAATATTTTATGTACGATTTTTTGCAGGCAAGCCTATACGATTGGTTTTGTAATTAAATCATCTTACCTATGATATCAACTTCGATTGGTTAACAGATCGGTGTAGTTACCTATATTGACTTACCTGTTCACATCTGCTTGCCAGGTAGCCATGCATAGAAATAAGTAGGCAAGCCCACCTAGGCATATTCTGTGTGTTAAAAACTATCACTTGAGGTGAAACTCATTCGGTTATCAAAAGAGTGAAGGTGATGAAAGAAAATTGATTAAAATTAATTTAATTAAAAATAGCTATAAACACTTTTCGATAGGCAAGTTATCATGGGCATATTTGTTTATAAATTATATTCGATAAAAAATATGTCCTATCGAGTTATCAGATCGGTGAAGGTCGACCTCCCACGGTCTCCTCTACTATTTCTAGGTCCGAAAACATGTAATTCAATTTCACTCAAAGAAATAAATTCAATTCCACTATTCAAGAAAATACTGAAATCGTGGATAAAAAAACAACTGAAAACGCAAATATATCAATGTATAGATACAAAAAATCAATATTCTTGAAATTCATTATTTTCTGTTTTTAATTATTATCAATCATGTAGTGTTAAAATACAGTAATGTTTAATTGAAATATATATTTATGTAATCATCATTCACTCACTCATCATCATCATTATTCATCATTATTCTATTCAATTAACTTTAATCCATTTACCCATGTACGAGGTATAAACCTTTTATGGGAACATCACCATATTTATTCACACATTTGATTGGTTAACTCATGTTAACTTCCTGTGAACATACCAAACTGAATGAATATTATTATTATTATTATTATTGTCACGGAAACTGTGGACACCTGCCAAATTTCACGTTAATCGGGCAACTAGAAGTGGGTCAAATTCAACTTGCAAGATTTGATTACAGACAGACACCGCGACAGATGAAATTATATAAAAACTTGTAAAATGAAAAACCAATCGGAAGAAATATCGGGATACGTTCTATTGGATATATTTTCTTATTTTACTTCTATGGGAAAAATAAACTTATAATTATAACAGAACCTGGAATGTAGATTTAAATATTGAATTTTGTTTCTAAGAGATTCTATCTATCTATCTTATAACTTCAATGTATTCACCAGAAAATACTTATTTGGTTCATAATTTTTCAGAAATAGTACGGTTGTGCTAGAAAATATTTTGAATAGAAATTATAACAGAACCGGTAAATACAATTTATTAATACATCTAAATTGTTCCAATAACTTCAACACAATCACATGACACATTTGTTAATGATTTTTCTCAAATAGTACGTTTTACTGGAAATATTGGATAGAAATTGTGACTGTGTCCAAAAATACAGATTAATAAACCAAAATCACGAAAACTCTACTATTTGATAACTACAGCACAATCACTTGTTATTTGTGATTTCTCAGGAATAGTGAATGACGAAAAAAAATAATTACAAAACCAGAAAATGCAGACAATATATCAATTTTTTTTGTTGTGCTGGAACAGATATGGAATAGGAATTATAACAGTGCCGAGAAATGCAGATTGAAACATCAAAATTCGTTTCCATGATCCTATTGTTCAATAACTCCAGCACAATCACTCAAAATGAACGCAGAATGATTCCAACAGCCGGAAAATGCACAATCATTCAAAATTAACAGGAATGTTTTTTATATTGATTAACATTTTCTAGTTCTGTTACAATTTATATTCGAAATGTTTTTCAGTACATCTTCACTATTTCTATACAATACTTGATATAACAAAGCATTTCTTTTCATCTGAAATGATGTGATTATTGAATGGTAGAGTCAAGGAAACTAATTTTTATCAATCTGCATTTTCTGGCTCTGTGATGATGTATATTCGATATCTTTCTTTTCCAGCACAAATCTGCTGTTTTTTAAAAAACGTTGAACATAAAAACATTATTCGTTCATTTTGGCTGACAAATATTATAATAAAAATCTTATGAAATCCACTGAAAATGGACATGAATTGTGGAATTATGGAAATGAGGAGAGACAGGAATCTGCTAATGATATCAATTCATCAATTCTAAATTCATAGAGTAGTATCTCAAGAAGAATCTCAGGCATATTTTTTCGAATGATTGCAAATTCTAAAGAGCCCAGCAAGTTTATGGAAAGGATGTTCAATGCTGAAGATGATACCATCAGTTGATGAAAACATTGGTATTTCAAATTAACCCAAGTTGAATGATTTTTGGAAAGAAAAAATGATGGTTCTAAACATTCACAGAAGAGCGGAAGTCGATTAATTTTTTAAGGAGATGAAGTGTACTTATTGATCAAGTTATTTCTTCAACGATTCTTAATTTTTTTATAGTCGTTATAATCATCAATATTCCAGACTCTGAAAATAAGACACGACGAAGATTTATCATTTAAAATGATGGTAGAGATATGTTCCTAACCTCGATAGATAGATACTGCATATTGAGACCAATATTCGTTACCCATAATGCGTATATTTTATTTTTTCACAACTTTTTCGGAAATGTAATAAAGTAGATAATGTTCAATTTGAAAAAATACAACTTTCAGACCACACTGTAAACTTCAAAATGATTTCCACATTCATTGCAGTATGATATACATTCATTGTAGTATGCCGAACACCATTAATTCAAATCAATATCAATAGTACGATCCTACACTGTGATATCCTTGAATGAATTTTATAAATGAAGCCCAGGAGTATCAATAGGAATTCTTGCAAGTTCGGAAAAGCAAGTATTTAGGCTCTTGTTGGAGTTATACAAGGAAAGAGATGTGAAAACTGGTTTTGCTTTGTAGACTGGCTAGGCGTTGTAGTCCGGTCAATTTAGACATAAAAATAGTGGTCAAATAACAAAAATCGGAGAGCCAAATACTGGTGGAGAGCTGGGGTTTACCAAAACAAATAAAGTTTTAAAACTCCCCATCGATCATATGCATCAAACCTCAAACCGAAGTTGTAGATCTTGAAATTCTCTACAAAAATGGTGCCCATGATTTTGTTCCTAAGAGTTACGATTCCTGAGATATCGCGATTCTAAGAATCACATTGAGTATAAATACCTATTTTTGTCTCTTTTATATATATTATACTATTCTGGAAACATTTATTCAAAAGATAGCCAGTCCCTAACCGAATCCCCTCTACCCACGTGGCCTTGAAAAACATCTGGCTAGTCTATTGTCCGTAGGTCTCGTTCATATACCTGTTTCTTTTAGTGCTAAAGGTTCAGTTCAAGTGAATATACGTACTTATTACAAGCGTCTACCATTTAGGTTATTTATGCTATTTTATAGCTCGAAAAAATGTCCCAGTTTTGCTTTATTTGCAATAAACTTTTAACTGAAAATGAAACAGTTGTAGTTGATCGTGGAATGCCAACTTCAATCGAGGCTAGTGTCGCGAGAGGTGATGAGTTTACTGAGTATTTAAGAAGTCAAAAATGCGTTACAATACACGTGGCTTACAGAAAATCATACACCCGGGAAACTTCGATCGCTGCAGTGAAAAGACAACGTGAGGAGGAACAGGCTAGTACTTCAAAAATGAGTCCATCTCGTACTAGAACGCGGGAAAGTGAATCAAATTTTTGTATAAAAAAATACTGTTTATTTTGTGGCAATGAAGCCAATGCAGAAACTGAGAAAAATAAAGCACAGCATCGTCGAAAAAAAAAATTATAATGTGACTACACTAAAATTCAAAGAATCCCTGTTGAAATTAGCTAAAGATCGTTCTGATAATGTTTCAGAAGCTGTTCTTGAACGTATCAATTTTGATTATGATTTAGTCGCTGATGATGCAAAATACCATGACAGTTGTTACAAATCTTTCTCAAAACCTAATACTGGTGGTAAAATTGGCCGTCCACAAGATGAAACTGTGAACTCTGCGATGGAGAAAATTTTTCAATTCATAGAAACGAGTGATGATTGCCAGTTTTCGTTGGATGAATTGAAGAATGTTTGTCAAGATGGAGCTTTAGATGACAGAACTATAAAAATACGATTGAAATTGAAGTATGGCAGTAGAATTATTATTACAGAGAAGCCTGGAAAATTACCATTTATTTGTTTTATTGACAATTACCAAGATGTTTTAAGTCAAGTCTTGTCTGATAAAAAACACTTGGATGAAGAAGACAAGCGGTTAAATACTTTGAAAGCTGCGGCAGCAATTGTTCGTGAAGATATTCAATCTTGCGTTTTCGATAATACTATGTACCCCCACCAGGTAGAATGTTCGAGGATATAAATAACGATAATAAGGTAATATCTAGAACTTGACGGGTATTGTTCCCTTAAATTATCCTAAAATTGTCCTGACAGTTAGTGGAGTAGGCCTACAAGGGAAACCACGGTGAAAAAACGCGCCGAGTACACTACCTCACAGGTGGCGTGGAAATGTGTGCCTATCATGTATAATGTGACTTTTAGAATCACGATATCTCAGGAATGGTAACTCTTAGAGAAAAAATCACTGGAACTATTTTTGTAGGGAATTCAAAAATCTACAGAGTGTACTCTGAAGTTATTTTTTGATAAAACCCACCGTTATCGAGAAAAATCCAAAAAACCTCAAATTTTGACCTTTGACCACGAATAACTTTTGTAGCACGCATATGATCGTTGAGGATTTTCAAAATTCTATTTGTAATGGTAAACCGCAGCTCTCCACCAATATTCGGCTCTCCGGGAATTTTTGTTATTTTAAATGTCTAATTGACCGGACTATTGTGGTGCTATACAATGAAAAAATGCACAAGTAACCCCTTCACCGCCACAGACGTGATTGAGTGTGGTGAAGGAGTTACTTGTGCAATTTTTTATTGTTCTGCTTTGATCAAAAGTAATATCTGTCTCCGAATTTATGAGCTGAAGTGAGGATAAAAATTATTACTGATTTTTTTCAATTATTCAGCAGATTTCATACATTATTCTGAGGATAGAATCTTTACTGATTTTTTCCAATTGTCTAGCAAATTTTATCTTATTTTTCTTTTCTTGGCATACATCCCGTACGTGCGGATTTTCATACATTCAAGATGATGTATTGATAATTTGATGTTTTTAATTTGATGGTGATATCTACTGAGAATATAGATGAAATATCGGTGATATATTTGAATCACGATAAGATTTCACACAATTACCAGATAGCACAAGTACATATTTTTTTCAGAGTACAGGGGTTATATAAATCATTCCAAATTCATGGCACGTATTACTTGCAAATAGACAAATATGAATGTTATAACAATTGTTGCTTTTTTATGTTCGATTACCGACATGTAAGTATTTTCAATCAATTGCGTATTTCACTATATCTTGATTGCATCTGTTTGATTGGGAATATATTTGGGTGCAAATGATTTGGCGGATGGAATGATACAATTATGGGAACACATATTATATATTTTTAGTTCTCAAATTATAACATGATACTGAAGACAACAAAATGTAATCTATCATCTATTTTCCATTTGTGTTACATTTTATGATTATTCCAGATGGTGCTATGACATCAACAATAATAAATTTCCAGATGATTTTATGTTTGGAGTAGCAACTGCTGCATATCAAATAGAAGGTGAGATTTTGAAATGAATTATATTTATTATTTAGTTTTACGTTTAAAATTCGGTTGTTGTATCAGATTAATTATGGAAAATGTGAATGCCTATGAAAATGTTCCTTCCAAATAACCTATCAACGATTTAGGCTGGAAATGATAATTTGTTTCATTCGTTCTCTGGAAATGAGATTTTCGAAAATTAAGAATGATGAACATGTTGGCCCAACTATATTGATATAGTTTAATTACGGATTTCGTGAAATGTTACTTTGAATGTATGAAAACTGGAAAGACATTATAAAAGTTTTGTCAGGGTATAAATATTGCACTCATTTATTTGTTTGAAAATATGAGCAGGGTGTTCATGAAATCAGGTGGGGAATCATCTGCAACTCATTTCTTTCCCATAATTTATGTTAGTGTTAGAAGGATAGGAAAGATCACGACTACTTATCGATGGCCATCAAGACCAATTAACCTTTCACCCCAACATCACCATCGACGTGATGGTTTCAATCGAAGTTCAGGAAGATGATCTCCAACCACTGATAAGATTTGACCAAATATATAATACGAAGTTGAAAATTGCATCTGTGAAAATTACAAGAGAGGGAAAATTGTGGCATATCAGACAAATTATCAAATCAAAGAAAAAAAACATCCTCAAGCGGGAGTCGAACCCACGACCTTCTTATCTCTAGTCAGACGCTCTACTAACTGAGCTATTTGAGGACATAGGAACCACCGCATATTTGGTGAATAGTTTTTTCCCATAATTTAATGTTAGTGTTACAATGATAGAAAAGATCGCGAGTACTTATCGATGGCCATCAAGACCAGTTAACCTTCCACCCTAACATCACCATTGACATGACAGATTCAATCGAAGTTCAGGAAGATGATCCCCAACCACTGATAAGATTTGGCCAAATATATAATACGAAGTGGAAAGTTGCGTCTGTGAAAAATACTTGAAAGGGAAAATTGTGGCATATCAGACAAATTATTAAATTAAAGAAAAATACCATCCACTAGGATGTGGCAAGTCCGTCGTCATCGAGACAGAAGGAGCAGTATATTTTCCAAAAAGACGTTCGTATTCTCCAATAGCATTTTGGGTTTTTTCTACTCTATCATTAAATTCTATTCTATTTTATCATCGACTCGTCACAGTCTGTGTTCTTGAGGTACAAAATACTGCAGGCATTCAGTTTTGAGTGCATTATCTATTTGTATATTTTATCGGTGGTGTATATACAGTGCTTCTCAAAAGTCCCCCCCCTCTTATTTTTGGAACGATTATACATAAACAAGTGAAATTTGGAAACTGAATATTGAAGGTTGTAAACTTCCCTACTAGTGATGATAGATGACGAAATCGTCAAAGATGACGTCACAAGGCCATTCTGACCAATAATTTTAAATGAAACCCTACGGCAAGCGACACCTCTTTTAAAAGGTATCAAAAAAACCTATTCAATGATACTAATTTTGTTTGTATTTATGGCAGTTTTGGCAACTTGCTTTCAAAAAACGCAAAGCTGTGATGAATTAAATCAGTTAATACTAAAATTCCAAATTCAAGCTCCGCCTCTGGATGGTTGTCAAATAAGCTGACGTTTTTGTTAGTCTCCCTAATTCGACGTTTTTATAATTGTCCAAGTTTTTGTACATTTAATAATTTGTGTATTGTTGATCGAACGTTTAACTGTTTTAGCAGCTTTTGGTACTTTTAATATTTTTGTACATTTTAATAATTTGTTAAACTATTGTGAGCCGAACGTTTAAGTGCTTCAAGGAGCGAAATGGTACGTGCTTTAGGTGATAAAGTAGCAGCGATCCTAATTCTTGGTGAAACTGGACAAAATATCCATGCAGCAGAACGCATTTTTAATGAGAGGTTTCCCGATCGCCCCGTTTCGAAGACTTATTTAAGGAAGCTTCTTCGTGAGTTCAAAACAACGGGTAGTATTAATGATGCGAAACGATCTGGCAGACCCCAAATTTCTGATGAGAAAAAAATTGATATACTGGCAGAAATAATAGTTAATCCTACTTCTTCAACAACTCACGTTGCATCTACCTGTGAAGTCAGTCGAAGTACAGTACACAGGGTGTTGAAAAAAAACAAATTTCATCCATACAAATTAAAAATGGTTCATCAACTCTCAGACGACGACCCAGACCGAAGACCAGAATATTATGAAAATATGGAAACTAAAATCAACCAACAGCCAGACTATGTCGAAACAATTTGTTTTAGTGACGAAAGTCCAAATGGAAATGTAAATACACATAATATGAGGTATTGGAGTGACGCAAATCCTCACCTGTTTCGTGAAACACATACCCAATTTCCCCAGAAGGTGAATGTTTGGGCAGGTATCCTGGGAAACCACATCGTTGGGCCTCTTTTTTTGAATACTTATTTAACTGGTGAGGTTTATCTGGAGCTGTTGGAAAACGCAATAGAACCGTTAATCCTCGAAATTTCGGAAGATAATCCCGATGAATTCGGCAATTTGGAAATAACATTCCAACAGGATGGTGTTCCTCCACACTATTACGGTGCAATGCGACGGTATTTGGATGAGGTGTATCGTGGTAGATGGATTGGACGACGAGGTTCAACGGAATGGCCAGCTCGATCACCGAACCTCACACCTTTGGATTCTTTTCTGTGGGGGTACCTTAAATCGAAGGTTTACGCCACTGAACCTGATAATATTGACGTTGTAGAACAACGTTTTGTTGCAGAATGTGAGGCTGTTTCCGCAGACACATTTGCAAAAGTACGAGAAGACTTTCAAAATAGGATATTTCACTGTCAGGAAGTAAATGGAGGTCACTTCGAGCAATTTCTTTAAGTAGATACTGATTCTTAAATCTGTAATTGATATCATACTGAATGGAATTTAAATTTCAATGTTTACTGATGAGCCATTAAAACTGCCATTAACACAAACAAAATAAGTATTATTAAATAGGTTTTTTCGATACCTTTCAAAAGAGGTGTCGCTTACCGTATGGTTTCATTTAAACTCATTGGTCACAATGGCCTTGTGACGTCATCTTTGACGATTTCGTCATCTATCATCACTAGTAGGGAAGTTTATAACCTTTAATATTCAGTTCTCAAATTCCACTTGTTTATGTATAATCGTTCCCAAAATAAGAGGGGGAGAGGGGACTTCTGAGAAGCACTGTATAATTGTTATGAGCCAATTGTACGAATCTCATTATCTCAGCAAATCGGTCGCATCTCCTTGAATCGCTCACCATAATATTTTTCAAGTCTAATCCACTCTCCCAAATATGCCGTTTACTTGGTTTGGTATCGTACCCACTCAAAATCAGTATTGCAATGAATTTCCTCATTTCTTTTGTACTTCTTTGAAGATATGGGAATTTTACGAACATTGTATTCTTTTGTGTTTCACTAACAAGTAATTCTGTAATATTGTCATCCACAACGAAAATTTCAACTGGAAACATTCGGCTTCTGGAAACCTCAATATCACAATTTTTTCCCCAAGTAATCCTCTCTTGTAGATTTGTTTTGTCTGGTGATATTGTTCTTTCATCATCTATTGCGTTAGTGTCCAAAGGATCTTCATCCTCCCGATTTTCGGGAGTCAATCTTTCTGTTGAGTTCGCCAACCTTATTTCAACTTTACTTCGTAGTTGTCGGCCACTGAGATTATCCAATGCACCTCCACTATCTTCATCAGCTGAGTCTTCATCGGTGAGAGAGTTAGGATCAGGAGGTTCATCAAAAAATTCTTGGATGTCATCAATGCGTACTCTAATGCCTCTTGTGAAGTAAAACACGCTCAGAAATCAAAACACGACTAAGTTTGAAAGAGTCCAACTACACATCTAAAAGCCCAGCGTTACTTATATACCATATACCAACAAATAAGCCACCCTACACTAATCCTTTTTCGACAAAAATTAAATATAACATGTACATTATCTGAACTATACATTTGAGTACCCGTAAATTCTATAATAATTATAAAAACAAACGAAAAATGCATTTCATATAGAAACGAACGCCCGTCTCATGCATATGCTCTGTTTCAAAATAACTCACAAAGGAGCACCTTGCAGTAGGATTGTCACGATGCCACTGAACATTTCAATAAATCAACTTCTGAAGATGAGGTTCACAATCCCATCCAGTGGGAAAGTTCATAAATCAGGCAATTGTGATAATCAGAAGAAATCTCCACTTGCGTTACTTATATGTAACGCTAGGTCATCATGGGTTTTGATGAAACAACTGTCATCTTTCCTTTGACGTTGTGTTTATCGTGACGTTGTGTTTATCGAAGTAATCATTTCTATGGTAGATTGTAGGGGGGTCCATATGGTCCTTCAGCCTCTCCGAACCTCGATCTGTAAGGTCTTCTGTACATCACCCTCTATCTATTCAAGACTTGGGATTCCGAGACTCCTTGCACAGCGTATCAGTTTCCTGGGTAGGTTCCCGATGTCTGAGGACGTTAGTGAAACCCCCTCGAGAAACTTAAGCCTTTTGCAAAACAGCGCTTGGCAGTCCGCAGTCTCAGCGGAGTTCTCGCAGTAACGGCACAGTCTGATCTACCAATTTTTTTGGGGTGATACGTCAGAGAGCAATGTCCGGTGACTAGTTTCGATATCAGTTTCAAATCTTTCTCATCCAACTCGAGAAGCTGTTCAGCTTTTTTTGGCGATGGGCGCGGAAACCTTTCCGCTTGTCTTCGCCGTGGAACCTTATTCCAGTGAGTTTTAATTTGGTCAGCTTCCCAGCGCCAAAACTCTTCATAGTTGTGGGCTTTGGAAAGACCGGACCAGGAAATCAATATCTGCACCTGTGACCTGTTACCCACATCAGAATAACCTGATTATTCGTAGCCAGTTGTCTTAGGAAGAGTTTGCAGTCCCAAGTCAGTCTAGACTCACAAGTGTGTGACTTTAGAGTTTTCAGTGCTGCTTGCCTGTTTGATAGGTTATGGATATTTGCCCCCTGAAGTCTCTTGCCTTGGGTTTCTGCTTTAAAAATTGTTGGGGGCTTTGCCTAGGGATTTTGAGAGCCTTAAACTGGGACTCGTCCATTTTGGAACCATCAGTATTCCATACTGATGCATTACTTTCTAGTTGAGGCCCATTTGTTGTTAATATGTGGGTTCATAACCACTTCATGATTCACTTCAAAGTCATGTTTAGCTGGCATAATATCTGATAGCTTGTACCTGGATTCAGATATTATGCTAGCTAGGCACGACTTCGAAGTGAATTATGAAGTGGTTGTAAACAACCACCATATATTCCCAACGAACGGGCCTCAAATAAGAAGGAATGCATAATGGTATATTGATTGTTTCAAAATGGACGGAAGCGGGAGTGGGAGTAAAGGGAGTCCTAGTTCCAGGCTCTGAAAAACTTTAGGCAAAGCCTCAACAATCTTTCAAGCAGAAACCCATGCTATAGAAATTCGTGGCAAGAATGCCTTGAAAGAGGCTTCAGGGAGGCAAAGATCTATACCCTATCAGACAGCCCAGCACTCGAAGCTCTGAAGTGACACACTTGTGAGTCTAGACTGACTTGGGACGGCAAACTCTCTCCTTAGACAACTGGCTACGAACAATCAGGTTACTCTGATGTGGGTGCCAGGTCACAAGGGAATCAAAGGCAATGATGAAGCGGACATCTTTGTCAAGGAAGCCGCAAACACTCAATTTTCCGACCTGGAACTCTTTTGTGGTATTTTCAAAGCCCACATCAACGAAGAGTTTTGGCGCTGGGAAGCTGACCAAATCAAAACACACTGAAATGAGGTTCCAGGCCAAAGACAAGCGAAAAGGCTTCCGAACCCAAAGCCAAAGAAAGCTGAACATCTTGTCGAGTTGGACAAGGAAGACTTGAAACTGATAACGAGGCTGCTCACTGGATATTGTCCTCTGAAGTATCACCTCAAAAAAATGGATAGATCGGACAATGAACTGTGCCGTTACTGCGAGAACTCCGCTGAAACTGCAGAACACCTGTTCTGCAACTGCCAAGCGCTGTTTTGCAAAAGGCTAAGTTCCTCAAAGGAGTTTCACTAACGCCCTCAGACATGAGGAACTCAGCTCCCAGGAAACTGATTCGCTTCGCAAGTCTTGGAATCCCGGGTCTTGAATAGAGGGGGGGTAATGTACAAAAGTCCTTACAGGTCGAGGTACGGAGAGGCTGAGGAGCCATATCAACCCCCCTACAATCTACAATATATTCTAGATAATCAATAAAATGGAAAACAAACGGAGTTCAGGGTACGATGAAGTCTTACCTTTCTTACTGAAAAAAATCTACCGTTCAATTGTTGAACTCTCTTGCAACATAGTCAATAATTCACTCGAAACTGAAATCTTTCCCTCTGCATTGAAATTTGCCATAATGAAACCAGAGTTTGAAAACCTCACAGAAGGCCAGCTCCAACGGACATAATATCCCCTTCTCCAACTCCTTGGACTGTCTAGGAATTATAATAGATGAAACCCATCAAATTTGACCATCACACAGATTGCTTATCAAAAAACACAGCACAGCCTGTTATGGTCTGAGAATTCTATCAAATAGCTCCAATTTAACTATCACTAGAACCTTCTACTTTACAAATTTCTACTCTCGCGCTAGGTACGGTATAATATTAAAAATTCGGCAGCGTAAAAATTCAAAGATTCCTCAAAATTCAGAAGCGAGCCATTCGCATTATGAACCATCTGGGATACTTTGAATCTTGTAGGAAACATTACAAATAAAAATAATTACTGACTGTACCATTGTATATCTAGGAATGTATAAAATTCGTCTTCAAAAATATAAACTACTTTAAAAAACAAAAGCAATCTGGAGCGTATCCCACAAGAATAAATAAGTATAAGGTACCGGCCCATCATCTCTCCAAGATGAAATGAGGTGCGCGATACTCTAGTATTCGTTTCTACAACCACCTAAAAAAAATAAAGAAAGAAACAAATTACAATAAAATCGAAAAATCTTGAAAATATATACTTGTCGACCTAAAGCCATATGACCCTGACAATTATATGAATCATGCCTTTTATGTAATTTTATTTATACCTTTGTATTTCATTCTCATACCTTTTTATGTATTTTCTGTAAGATGTCACTGGCTTGTGATGTAATTTTTTTACATAGTGCAATAAATGTATTATCATTATCACCTTTATTATACAGGATAACATCGATTAACTCGTCTTGTTTTAGCTTTTCCAGCTCACTGCAAACTAATGCGATCTTCACACTAAGCTCCATCTTCATTTATCGTAATATAGTAATATTCCATTGAAAAGCGATTGATCAATCAAACAAATACCATTTTATTTTTATTTTAACGATTTTTTTTCTCGAGGTGCATGGAACGAGGACGGTAAAAGTGAAAATATCTGGGATCGTGTCGTTCATCGAGTTCCATCTCCGATTGATAATAATGATACTGGAGATATAGCTTGTGACGCCTATCACAAATATAAGGAAGATGTTGCTTTATTGAAGGATTTGGGAGTAGACGTCTACAGATTTTCTCTTTCTTGGTCAAGGATTCTTCCCAATGGTAAAACAAATACAATCATCGTTTATTGATCATAATTTCAAACATTCTGAAAAGAACCAGCAAATAAAAGAAACCTTCAGTCGTTCAGTTACGTTAGTTCTGATCTATTTCGGATATTGACTAAAGTTTCAATTCACAAGAATTGATCAATAATGAAGATTTATCGACTACAGTTTTTTTGTTCAATCCAATGTGTAGGCTTCGACAACAAAATCAATGAAGAAGGAGTAACCTACTACAAAAACTTCATCAAGGAACTCCTTGCAAACAACATAAAACCGCTGGTGACGATGTACCACTGGGATCTTCCCCAAATATTGCAAGATGCAGGCGGTTGGGAAAGCGAATTTATCGTCGACACATTCGTTGACTACGCAAGAGTGTGCTTTCAAGAATTCGGAGATGATGTTGGATACTGGATAACCTTCAATGAACCTCAACAGGTCTGCTCAGCAGGCTACGGTTATGCACAAAAAGCGCCTTTGATTTCATCTCCCGGAATAGGGGAATACTCATGTTCGTATAATTTGCTAAGGGCTCATTCGAAAGTATGGCACTTGTATAACGAAGAATTTAGGAGAAATCAAAAGGGTGAGTTCTCTTTCAATATTATGTTATTATCTTCATTTCAATAATTCATCATTTTCTCTAGGTTTCATTGGAATTACTCTCAACAGCAATTGGTTTGAACCCAATTCAAACAGTACTGAGGATTTGGAAGCTTCAGAAACATCGCTTCAATTCAGCGTGAGTCTTTCCAGTATACTCAAGTCATACCCAACTTTTTTTTCTGCAATACATCTGAAAAAATTATATAAGAAGATTTCACAAACAATATATAGAATTCAAGACTATAGGTATGGATGAAAAATCGTGTGGATTTAGGTCAGGACTTAGCTGAAAGTGCATTGCCCAGATATTTCTAGCTCACATTAATTTCCCAAAAACTGAAAATTCTTGAATACAGGATATATCCAATAAAGAACAAGTTTTTGGATTTGATCTATAAAAAATGGAACTGATAAGTTCAGACATTGAAAAAAAAATCCCATCTACAACACTTTTTTGGGTGCTCAGAAGGTAAGGCGCACTTTGACATTCAGACAACAGGATTTCTCGTATAGTATAGGTCAGTAAGCTCTTTTTTTCTGTAGCGTTTTTTCATTTTTCTTTACGGAGAAGTTTGCATTCATTGTACTTTCTCAAACAACTCCATTGTAACTACATTCTATTCACACTTATTCATATTAAGAAAGCAAAATCCCTACGAGTTTCCCAAATGAGAAATTAAAACGGTCACAATGAAAATCGTTCATGGGGTATTATGACATCGAATTTTCTAATGCTTATGAAAAGTTATGAAGTATACCTGAGAAATAGAAAATAATAACGAAAAATTATGGAACTAAAAAAATACTCCATATGTATGTCAACCATAAATTGTAGTCTTCTTATTCAAATGGTATTTTTTATGTTCTACAGTTTTCTGCATCTGAAGTTATAGGAGTTGTTTGAGCAATAAATCACTGACATGTTCTGAATTTTCCTGAACATCTAGCTTTTGCTTGTGACTTTGCTCGCATGGATTCCGGAAAGGTTATATTTTTTTAATACTTTGGTGCTCACCTAAGTTATAAAAAGTATTTCTGTGAAAATTCCACACCTAACATGTTCGACCAATCAAAAGCCTGTATTTTGTATCGTTACCTTAGCAACTTAAAAAATTTCTGGAAATTTTTCTCCTCCTTGGGGTAAGGAGCATGAAATTACACTGGAAATTTTTTGGCGTTTATAGGTAAAATGACATTTACATTCAACTTCAGATTATGTAGAATTTATTCTATAAGTTAATAAGTAAAAATCATTAGTTAACAGTTTACTATATAATATGTACTTGAGAATTCAAAATTTACAAAAACATATGTTGTTACTACGTTAGTTCTTATATCATAACACAAACAATCATTTTTAACTAAAGCATCTAAATGTTGTTGAAATTCCTTACGTCTTCTTCCTTCAATGGAGAATATAAAAGCGAACATTCACTAAAATGTATAAATTGTCTATGTTTCATAAAATATATGTAGTACTTTGAAACAATCTTATTCTGCTGTAATCCACGAAGAGCTCCATATTTACTCACCAGAAGCAAATTATGTTTGATAATCCCAAACAACTTCGGTGAATTAATTTCTGGCCCGCATTCTTCTAATAAATACGTTGAAAATTTTAGGTTCCGATGATACATCTCAATTTCACTAACTTCATTACAAAACTTGCGTTAAACGTATTTCGCAAATTGCTCCATTCTTATAAACTCTACAACACAACGAATTTATTTGGATAATTTATACTCAGGTAACGTCAAAAGTTACAATTACTATGTTTGACATGAATTCCATGGCCTTCTATACGTTAAACTACAATGAACTAATTGATTATCTGTATACTCGGCCCGTTTTGGAAAAAACCTATATTTTGACGACTATATAGTAGATTAGATTCATTCAAAGAAGAAAAATTAAACCATTATTAACTTTTCTGTAAAAGTTTTATTTGACTGAAGTGGGTAACTATGAAATTAGGTCTCCTCGAAATAATAGAGAACTATTATTATACTATTACATATTATATATATTATATTATTATTTTTTCAAATACCTATTTCATTATTTTCTACCAACTTCATTGAAATGAATTTGTAAAAAACTGAGAGATTAAGCTACTATCGATTTTTTTTTTTTATTTTGTATAACTGAAGTAGATTAATTGTATTTTTTTTAACCTAATATTACGCGTGCAAATTTCATTGATACTAAGTACCACTTCGAGTTCTTTGTAAGAAAATATATTTCTACCAACTTTAGAAAAATGCATTTTTTTTAAACTCAGGAATTGAGCTACCATCGACTTAATTTTTTTTTATTTTGTGTAACTAAAGTAGAATAATTGTGTTTTATTTAACCTAACAATGTTATGCATATGAATTTTATTAATACTAAAAACTGCTTCGAGTTCCTTGTAACAAAATATATTTCCACCAACTTTAGTGGAATGAAGTTTGTGAAGAATGATGGTTTGAACTCACACCAGCTGCCTTATTATTATTTTGCCTAATCAAAGTCGGTATTTTGTATTTTATTTAGCGTAATCTTAACTGGAGTCTTGGTCCAAAATTATCTCTCAGATAACAAGCCATATTTCTTTAATTTCAAACGATACAAATTTAGAATATTTAGAATAGAAATTTAGAACAGATTTAGAAATAAAATCACTGATATTGATATCTGAATACCTATAGCTGCTTTAATATTAACTAAAGAAAAATAATTGTATCACCAGTATAAGCAAATTCGATATATTACGCAACAAAGAACATTAATAATTATTATGAATGTTATTTTGACCACTACTATTAGGATAATTATTATTATTTGTAACATTAAATGTACAATTATTATAAGTTATAACTGATGGTTGATTCGCATCCGACTGTCACTATGACCTGTAATTTTATTCAATTGCTTTTTGCCAAATTGGACACTGCATTTGCTCTCGCCGAATGATTCGTGATTTTCACTTTTTTTGTGTCAACACCAATCTTCTGCCGATTTGAACCATGTTGAAATCGTGTTCTTCCCCAATGTACAATTCTCGTACCACCCCTTTGAATTTCTCCGATCCCAAAATGGATCAGGAGTTACAAACAAACGATTGGTCTTTATAGAATCACCTCTTTTTTCCATCATCTTCCTGAAAAGACGAACAGGACATATGCTTGAATTATTTATATCTGTAATTAGCCACTTGCTATCAGCTAACTTTTTCGAGCCGTCTTGTGTTGTCTTCGAAAAAATGGGATTATACTCTATGCGACCAGTAAAGTTGCCCAAGTTATCGGTCTCTTCCACAAAGTATTCACCTGCACCTTCTCCACCCCTCCAAGCTAATTCGTGGGAAACGATGTGAAAAAACGTACATTGGAAACCTTCTGGACAATCTTCATTCCACAGTTCTACAATCTTCATGTATTCTGCGTCACTTGACGCCGAAGCACTAAGCTTTCGTTTTGTTGAATCTTTTTGTAGTTCCCTACGTTTGGCATCATGTGCTGCTCTTGCGTTTTCAAACGTCATGTCAGAAAACGGATCAAATTTACCTTTATATTTTTCATGATACATGTCCAGTAGTTGTTTTGCAGTTGAATTCCACATTACTTTCACAACACTCTCTTTGTACTCTTCCGAAATGGCTTTTCACATATCAAATGAATAATCTTCTAGAATACTAGCAAGTTGTTCAACAGGCAACTTTTCGTGTATATTATAAGACTTCTCATCGCATAATTCTAGAAACTGATTCCAAATGCTTGTCTTTGATTTTTTTGGTATTATCTGGGTTCAGATATTGAACTTCTTTTCTAATTACGTCCTGGCTTTCTCTCCCAAAACGAGACATTTTCATAAAAACACTATAATATACTTTTCACTTTCGACACCCCGCACATGGAAAATGACATATATACATTTTTTTTTGAATTAACATACAAAGTCTACTATTTAAACTTCAAAACCATCAAAAATCGTCATTATCCTAGTATTGTTCAAATAATATTTCGGTGTGAAATTTTCTTACCGAATAGCTTCAAGTAGAAACATACTTTTTTTTTCTCGAACACGAATATTTTTTGGAAAATTCTCCCTCGTCTTCGACTCATAATTGAAGCTCTAGTGCTATTATGAGTGACAATTTCATGCTCGTAAGCCAACCGGTGTAAGCTGTGCGTTGTCGCTTTGTCTGTCAGTCAGTAGTAATAGTTTTTTCAGGTAAATTTTTTGGAAAAATAGTTGCCAAAACAGGGCAAATAATACTGGAGACGGCGACCTGAAATTAGAAGTAGTTTATATGAAAATTCTTCATTATTCTAACTATGTAATTCTCCAAAAGAAAGGGGAGGCAATCTGATCGAGGAATCCATACATGTATAGAATAGCAGACTGCTTGTCCGTCATGATAAGTTATTGTGTTAGCCAAATTAATTTTCATAACTTCTTCAAAATGAAAAACTTTACTGCACAAGACCGTCAGCTCAGATTCAGAGCAAGATAATTGAGAAAGCATGTACATGATTTCGGTTACTGTTGTTTTTTTCAGTACGGATGGTTTGCCCACCCAGTCGTTCACGGTGACTGGCCGAAAATTATGAAAAATAAAATCGCCGCGCGCAGCGAAAAACAAGGATATAGAAAATCGCGTCTGCCGAATTTCACGAAAGAAGAAGTGGAGTATATGAAAGGAACCGTTGATTTCCTAGGACTGAATACTTACTCATCTTCTATGGCTAAGGCAATCGCTGAACCAGACATGACCGGCATAGGGTCGTGGGTGGACCCCGAAGTGGATACATGGCAACCAACAGAATGGGAAGGATCTGCTTCAGCATGGCTGAAGGTGGGTGATTAAGAGGAGCTGAACCATCATTGTTTTTTTTTTCGATCTAACCAAAGTTGGTAAACAGGAGCGGTAAAAGAAGTATTCTAAAGAGAGTAGTAAATGTGTGTTATGTGAAACTGGTTTGAATATTGGAATGGATTATCAGGGATATTATTGATACAGCTCTTTAGAAGATCTAGTGAGTTATGAACACAATGTTGATAATGCTGATAACAATTGATTACCATATTCGCTCCAATGAATGATTATTTCATTTCCAGATTTAAAATTTGTGTTATTTTTTTCAATATATTGGTAAGATAACAAGTCGTTAGATAGGCAAATAATTATTGAGCCAGTTGATTGTTTTATTTCTTAGCTTCATGTTTTATCGTAGATTCTTGGTTTCTTGTACTTTCCATTTCAACATCTTTAGTAAACTGACATGTTCAATTGATGGTTCCAACGATCCAACCATTTTAACTCGAAATATTTCGAGAACATGATATAATTTGTGCCATTCCAATCTATTACTAACAACTTTCGAAGAAAAAATAAAGGAAGTTACCTAAATCATTGAACCAAATAAAGTGTTCTGTGGAAAATGGTTCTTTTCCATTTGGGTGTTTATTTTTTTATGTTGAGCTGGATACGTCAAGGTACCAATTTTCTTTTAGGTGACCGGGATGAAATTGCTTGGTGGATGAAATAGCCTATAATGGTATTCCTCATGGTACTGAAAATGGATTTTCGATCATGGAAATGAACGATACAGCAAGAGAAAATTTTACAAAAGGATATTCAAATATATTTCTTTTTTTTTCCTAACTATTTATCCCTTTTTTGGCTACCAAGTATATAGTTATGTAAATTTTCCCCACCCCCAATGTCGAGAGATTTTGAGAGTTTTTTATTTCAATTATAACTTGAATTTTTCGAATGGGGGTATACAGATTGAAGTGTACCTATTCCCCTTTTTTTTATGCCAAGGGCAAAAGATTTGGGAATTTTTTTTACAAAAATGCACAAATTTTTGGCAATTATTTCCGCGAAGAAAGAATCCCAAAATTTTTTTTCATAAATGCAAAATTTGAGGGCCCCTTTGTTTAACATAAAAAAAAAAATTAACATTATTGAAGGAAATTTCAGACTGAGGACAATTAGACTGAAATAATGTACCAATCATTTTACATTCTCCTGACTATAATTTTTACACCCAAAGATGTTTTTAGAAAATCTTGTTGTAGATGGGAACACCCCCGATAACTCAAACACATTTCCGATAAATGACGGCCCCAGTATATTCAAAGATATAATCTATCTATAATCTAGATGGAAAAAAAAAGGAGTAGAAAAAAAAAATTTTCGCGGGGGGGTTTTTGGGAAAAAAAATTTCAGGAAATGAAATTTGGGGAGGGGAACGTCTGCATCAGCTAGTTTTTTTTTTTTTTTTTTTTTTTTTTTTATATATATATTTATAAAAAATATATTTTTATATATATATATATTTTTTATATATTTAAAAAATATATATATATATATATATTTATATATTTTTTAAAATATAATATATATATATATATATATATATATTTATATATTTTTTTAATTTTTGGGGGTTTGAATAAGGTCCGATATTTCGGAGATTCCCCGTTTTTTTTAAGATGAAAAGTTCATACAAGCATGGGTCCCAAGGCCTTCATTTTTTTTTTTCGAGGTTTAAAAAATTTAATTTTTTTTTTTGGGTTTTTGTTAATAATTTTCAAAATAATGTCGATATTCGGTCGCAAATTGGTTTTAGATTTTTTTAAATGATCTTAGTTTCCCCCCTTTTAATTTTATTTCGTCTTTTTGAGGAGTCAAAAATTTGTCGTTTATGTATGTATCAATTTTTTGAGAAAAAGGATGCTCCTCAAAAAACATTCCGCGCCTTTTCGAGATATTTGTTTAAATTAATCGATGCCTGTTTTCAAAAAAAAAAATGATTTAGAAAACGTTTTTTTTTTTTAAATAGAAACATTTCCAAACGCAATTTTTGAACAAAATAAAAACGGAACACAGATATAAATCTAAATCAGAATCAAATGAATGTTGAAAAAACCACCTCCTGTATACGCATCCAACTTTTTCTATTAATACGCGACCTTTGGAAAATTCCTAAGATTTTAATCGTTCTGCAAAGTAATTATTATTACCTCTTCCCCTTTTGATGGTGTCTGATAAATGAAGGATTCTGGATGCCCCCAAGGAAAAAAAAACCAAACTGTTAATCGGGATCTAGGGGGGGGGTTGGGGCCCCCCGACCACCAACGGTTACAAAAAATTGACCAAAAAAATTGCGCTTGTGCTAAAAAAGGCGGGGCACCGCATGCATAAACCAATTTATTTTCAAGGGCCCCTTTCGTAAAATAGGCAAACTTTTTAAGAAAAAAATATCTCCGTTTAATCTTCCCGAAAAAGAATAATTCCCCATTTTCCCCCACACGCAAAAGAACTGTTTTAAAATATGATTCCAATATCGATGGTGGTTTTTTCGATCAAAAATTGTTGTGAAATTGTTTGCTTTTGGAGAAATTTGCTTCGCGTTAAACAAGATTTGATTTTTTAAAAGAAGGATTTTTAAAAGGCATTGAGAAAAAACGATAGAAATTGATACGTAATGGAAAGTCACGGGAGTAGTGCCTGAACTTTTAAAATGGGGGATATAAAAAATCAATTATAATTTTTCCTATAAACATGGAAATGTTTTTTGTCCCTTTTTTTTCTGGAGCTTGTTTCCGGGGGCACCACCAGATTGAGAACTGCTTCCTGGTTTCTGGGGGGTTTCCACCGTTTGATTTCACCCGACAGATGACTAGCTTTTTTAAAACTTCCTGTTTGCCTCAACCGGGTGAATTTTCAAAAAAT